>JABUQX010066687.1:22500-24171 GCA_015478945.1 Trachelipus rathkii | reverse complement strand
AGCAGCAGCAAATATATGCTCGTATATATATACAAAGAGCAGCAGCAGCAGCAAAGATACAGCATATAGTTACATAGCAGCAGCAGCAGTTGGCTATGAGCAGCAGCATAGCAGCAGAAGGCTGTTGCTGCTGTTGCTGTACATAGAAGCAAGGCAGCGCTATGTTACTATGCTACAAAGCACCGTATGCAGAGCGTCAAGAAGTTGTTGTTGGAAGACAGATAGGCAGTGGTAGTATGCAGCATATATATATATGTTATTATATTGTTAACAGCATATATATATACTGTATATATATATATATATATATATATATATATATATATATATATATATATAGCATATATATATATATATATATATATATATACAAAGGTTATGAGCAGCAGCAAGTATGCATATAAATAGTATATATATATATAGAGAAGGTTGTTAGCAGCAGTTGGCTATATATACAGCAGCAAGAAGGGAAGGAGTTGGCAGCAGGAAAGCATATATACAGCAAAGCAGTTACATAGCAAACAAATAAGAGTTACAGCGGTTAGCTAGCGAGCGAAGAGCAGCTATAGCATAGTTGGCTGGAGTATGAGTATTGCTGGTATACATGTTGGAGCAAGAAGTATATGTTGTTAAGAAAGCAGCAGTAAAGGTTATACTTACATATATATACAGCTATTATATATATATATATATATATATATATATATATATATATAAAGTATATTGTTATTCAAGAGTTAGTTACAAACAGAAATTTGTTTTCAGCAGCTGTTATAAACATATATATATATGTTATTATATATACAGCAGCATATATATGTTGAGTTAGCTATATAGTATAGTTATACTGTTATGTTATAGTTATGGCTATATGCTACATATGTTATTATTATTACTTATTAAACCCACTGCTTAATGATGCTTTTTGAAGTTTCTGTTGACATTTTACATTTATTTCTTTTTTGCCTACATGTAAAATATGTAAAAGGGGAAGAATATAAATATTTTTGGCTGATAAATATATATTTAAGCTCTACCTACGTAGTTAATTTTAATAGGTTTCATGATCTTATAAAGTCCATGTGTTATTTTAGTTTCAATTAAATTTTATGTATCTGAAAAAATTAAATTATTAAATTGCTAAAAGTAGCTAAAAAAAAGAACAGCAAATATTTAGAAAATATTTACTGCTCATTTAAAATACCATAATAAAATTCTATAGCCATTTTTAGCTATTTATAATTATTTTTAGCTATTTTTAGTTTGGAATGAAAAAGTATAAATATAATAAAGTGCCTTATAGGCTTCTAAGCTAAAATCGCGAATATTTAGTATTAGTTCTTTTAAATTTAACATTTAAATGCTTAAAAAAGTACTATTACTAACCTTAACAGAATATCAAATTCTATTTTAGAAAATTCCTCTTACTTTATTTTATTTTTAATAAAAAAATTTAATATTGAATTTTAAAATAAAATTTATCTTAAGGATAAATAAAAAGCAGATAGAAAACAGTCATTTATAATAATAATAATAATAATAATAATAATAATATTCATTACACTGACACACACACACACAGTAATAATGATGTTAGTAATACACACAGACACGCAAACACATACAAACACAATAATATTAATAATTATAATAAAACATCATTAAATAACG
>JABUQX010066687.1:10000-17500 GCA_015478945.1 Trachelipus rathkii | reverse complement strand
TTTATTTTTCATTTTTTTTGTTTTAATTTTTAATTTTTTATTTTTTATTTTATTTTAATTTATTTTTCTAACTTTATTTTTTATAAGTTTTATTTTGCATTTATACTTTGTGTTTAATTTTTTTAAATTTTTTATTTCATTCTAACTTTATTTTTTATATAAGTTTTTATTTTAGAATTTATATTTTGTGTTTAGTTATAATATTATTCTTTTGGGCTTTTTGAAGTTGTGTTTATTTTTCTTTATCGTACTATGTATTAAGATTACGTTTACCTAAATTTATTTTTCTAACTTTATTTTTATATAAGTTTTTTATTTTACATTTATACTTTGTGTTTAATTTTTTTTTTTTTATTTTTTTATTTTATTTTGTTCTTTTTTTTTTTTTGTTTTGTTAAAATTTTTTATACTTTTCATGTTTATAACGTAAAAATTTACGTTTTTACATACCCTAAATCAGTAAATCAGTAAATCAAGCCACCCACCCACCTTCCACCATTCTGTAACCTATATTGATCTATTGAAGTCTATTGATTCAAGTCACATTTCGATATCATTTGGTTAAACATAACATAAAATCAAGTTCTTTATACACTGATCAACGAATATATGCTGACGTAACAAAGTTTTCAACATTAATAAAGCTAACATAGCATCACCTGAACTAGAAAATAATGTACAACGATCAAACCTAAAGCACCTTAAACCCAAATAAACTGATTACATTAACAAAGTTGCCCACACTAACACCAGTAAAGAACTAACATTGTGCGCAAAACGTAGCCTATTCTTACTTTTTGACGCATACATCTACCATATTAACGTTAATCGTACACTGACACAGCAACATTTAGCAAAAATTTATCACAACAATGGATAATTATCATACTGATCAGCGAATATACTCTAACGTAATAAGGTTTCCACATCAATAAAGCTAACATGAACTAAGAAAATAATGTGCAACGACAAACCTGACACACCTTAAGCCCGAATAAACTGCTATCATTAACAAAGTTCCATACTTAACAGTAAGTAACTAGCATTACATGCAAAAACGTAACCTATTCACACTTTTTCAAGCATGTCTCTAACATATCAATGCTGATTTTACATTAACACAGTAATATTAAGCAAAGATTTAACGTATCCTGACCTAACTATTGTAATGAACTAAGAATAAATGCTACACACACACACACACACACACACACACAACATTATGCAATAGTAACACCTGAAATATTTTTAGGCTTATCTCTTTTTAGGCTCCGCCCCCTTTCAGAAAATTTCAACTCGAAACATGAAAATGATTTTATGCTATAACCATTTACATAAAGTGATGCAAATACTTCATTCATATTTATTAAACAACTTGGTAAATCTGGCAACTGCGTATCATACAGAGGTGAATGGCAACTCTGTATAGATTTGGGAGCTGAGTTATATATAAAGCGGCGAGCTACTCGATGGGGCATTCTTAATCAAGAGCTCTTACGATCAACACTTTAAGACTCATTTAGTCAGATCCTGTTGTATCATCATCCAAGTTTTTATATCTACACATGAGGATTTTTCAAATCAATACTTATTCAGCTAGGTAAGATTTTTTCTTTAATATATATATTCTCATTTAAAAATGACATTGTAGTACATCTAGCCAATAATTATTGATACGTAAAGTAATTAAATATATTATCAATTAAGAATAGAGGGAAAATGATATATGCACATGTCTAAAAAAATTATTCTTTTCCAGAAACGTGTTGAATATACAACCATACATTTGAGTAAAAAGCATCCTACGTGACGTTATCATCGCACCCTTTAAAAATGGTATGTTGTTGTTGTTGTGTGGATAAATATATTTAATATAGGGAATGAGAAATACTATGTTAAACTAATATATTATTGGTATAGTGCCCTAATTTGTTTGAAAACTTGATTTTAATTGCCTAATGCAACATAAATAATAATAATGATTATTTATTCCAGGCTAGCCCTTCGATGATGAATGCTGGTAATAAGAAGAGGAAGACCACTATAACGGACATAAACCATATCTCTGTAGAGAAGTTTTCATCAATAACCTTTACTTCATATAGGTTATTGACGAAAACTTTTTCCATGAACCAAGAGATCTTGAAACATCATTCGAAATGTTTGCTAATGAAGTCATTGATGCTATATTCCAACCCTCATACGAATTATATCAAGACTTGGACTTAACTTCACTTTTGGCGATGATCAGTCACCTGACCGGAAATATTATGTAAATATCAGTTACCGGGATATACTGGACAATATTGGGGTGAAAGAGATGATGAGACGCTTGGAAGGATCATTCCAGTCCGGTGATAAGGCGTCCTTTACCAAATTCAAAGTAGTAGCTACTGTGTTCATGTTAGCTAAAGGCAAAGGCGATGACTGTGAAACCGATGCATTCGAGCCACAAAATCTTAGTTTCAAACATCGTTACATTAGTAAAGTTCACCTAGAGAAAGGGGATGTAGGTTGTGCCTTTAAAGCCGTCGTTTTGTTTAGGAAAATAGCGAGAGAATGTGTAGAGCCTAAAGGCATTCATTCTTATACAATTGAGAATGAGGCAGAAGCATTAGCTAAAAAATGTGGTATGGAATATACAGATTCTTTCATAGTAACTGATTTTGAAAAAATCGAGAATATCGAAAAATGCCGTATAGTCGTATTCGGTCCTGAAGGTAATGGAGTAAAAATACTTTATAATCCATCTAACGAGAACAGAAATGACCCTTTATACATTATAGGCCATGATGGAGTAAATCATTACTATGCTATAACAGAAGATAAGCTAAAGTTATGTTTTGAGAATACCAAGAAAAAGAATAAATATATGAACGGTATCTTTTGCACTTATTGTTACACTTTCAACAGTAATAATATTGTACATAAATTAGACTGTGAACATTATGGATGTAGACAGTGCCTAGACGATAAGTGTCAAGGCTCATTTGATCACGATGGTATATTCCATGAATGTCGTGAATGTAATCGTGAATTTTATAATGCATTTTGTTTTAAAAAACATCAAGATAATAATACGTGCAAGAAAATTAAGATTTGCAAACTCTGCCTTGTGCAAATAAATGCTGATCGTTACGGTAATTTCAAACACGATTGCACAAAAGCTTATTGCAAAACATGCAGTACATTATATGAGCCTAAAGAAGACGAATATCATATATGCTACATGAAAAAGAAAATTAAAAAGAAGAAAGATACTGATCCGGTGGTTTATACATGTTACTATGATATCGAGACATACCAGGAAGATAAAGGCTATGATGATAAAGGAAGAAGAATAATAGAATTGCGTCCTTATTTACTGGTAAGCCAGATGATATGCGAAATGTGTACAGATAAGGAAGGTGAACAAGTATGTTCACATTGTGGTTCAAGAACAAGAACATTTAAATTAGAGACCGAAAAAACACCTGTAAATCAATTTATAGACTTCCTGATGGAGTTTTCAGAGAAAAATCCTAAGTCAAAAGTACTTGTTGCTGCACATAATGGTGGAAAATTTGATCATCAGTTCGTATATGCATCATTACTGACCCACCCGAGTTCAGATTCTATCAGCAGAAACCCTTTAAAAAGAGGTAATAAAATAATTTCAATGGGATCGAATGGAAATATAGACTTCAGGGATACATTGCTTTTCACACCATGTGCATTGAAAAGCTTACCTAAATGCATGGGTGTTAGTGAAAAAGACAATTCCAAGGGTTTCTTTCCCTATACATTTTTAAATGAAGATACATTGAATTATAAAGGACCTATTCCTGATAAGAAATTCTTCGAAGTAGATAAAATGTCAACAGATGAAAAGCTAGAATTTGAAGAGTACTATAATAAGTTTATAGGTAAAGAATACAATATTTTTGAAGAATGTGAAAAGTACTGTGTACAAGATGTTAATATACTAAGAAAATGTTTTGAGAAGTTTAGAGGTAGCTTCATTAAAGAATTTGATATAGATTGTCTAGATAACAACACAACAATTGCATCTTTATGCTTTACACTTTATAAAAATGTGTTTATGCCTGAGGAAAAAATTACTATTCTAGGTCGAGAGAACCCTAAACCTTTCACCTATGAAGCAATTCGCTGGCTCTTGTATCAAGAAAAATTGAACAATATAGACATAAGGCATGCTCGTAACGGTGGAGAGAAAGGGTTCAAAATTAAGAACAAGTGGCTTTACCCTGATGGGTTTGGATATATGAACGGTATGAAAACAGCATTTCCTATACCATGGTTGTGCATGGCATGGACATAAAGACTGCAATAAAGGAAAAGGTATGCTGCATGGCGTATCGGCTGTTGACCGCTACAATCTCACACCATGAAACAAGAAGATAGGTATAAAGAAGCCGGTTTTAATGTAGTACGTGTGTGGGAAATGTGAATGGAAGGTTCAAAAGACCCAAATCATTCAAGATCCTGATCATACCGATGAAAACATAAGCATTAGTGACTATATTCAACGTCTTAGCAATGATGTTGTTAACAACAGACTCATAATAGACAATTCATTGTTTGGAGGCCGCACTGAACCATTCGTACATTACTACCCTCCAACTAAAGGACAGAAGATCATGTATTTAGACTATACATCGCTTTATCCTTATGTTCAGAAACGAATGAAGTACCCTTGTGGCCCCCCTGAAAAACTAATAGGTGATAAAGTACCTGACATTGAATCATTTAAGAATGGTATCAATGATAAATATTTCGGTACAGCTTACATTAAGATTCTTCCTCCTCAAGACTTATACATCCCCGTCCTCGCTAAACGAACCAAAAATAAATTAATATTCCCACTCTGTGCAAAATGTGTTGAAGAAAATTGTGCGAAATGCAATCATGATAAGAATGAACGTGCTATTGAAGGTGTATACACAACACCTGAAATTCAATTAGCAATAGAGATGGGTTACGAAATAATTAAAATTTTTGAAGTTTGGTCGTTTAAAGAGAAGGAGTTTTTATTTGAAGGATATGTGAACCACTTTTTAAAAATAAAAACAGAGGCATCAGGACCACCAAATAATATTCACGAAGACGATCCTGATTTCGAGGAAAAACTTAAAGAGTTTGTCCGTCTTTTCAGAGAAAAGGAAGGTGTCGAACTTGATATTAACAATATCAAGAAAAACCCTGGAATGCGGTTCATTGCAAAATTATGCCTCAATTCTCTTTGGGGAAAATTTGCACAAAATACGCCTACAAGAGGCGATGTAGTATGTACTAGTGATAAACAAGTATGGGAACTAATCAATCAATGCGACAATGAAGTCACTAGCGTTATTCCAATAGGCTGTAAATATGTTGTAACAGTTGTCAAAAATGCACTAGCCGAACGCATGTCAACTGCTACAAATATTCCTATCGCATCGTTTACGACTGCATATGCACGTATAAAATTATACGAGCTACTTAACAAAGTCAAACAAAGGGCTTTGTACTGCGATACAGACTCTTGTATTTTTGTCGCTGGAGAAAACGATGAAGTTATTGAAACAGGAAACTTTTTAGGTGAACTAACAGATGAAATAGCTGAATACGGTTCTGGGGCATACGCCGATTCCTTTGTGTGTACTGGACCTAAGTCTTATGCTGTTAGAATAAGAACTGCAGATGGAAATATAAAATATATTGTAAAAGCCAAAGGTCTTACAATCAATAAAGATACAAAGGATACTATTAATTTTGAAAAATTGTTAAAGTTAACGTATGATCGTTGCTCTGAAAATAGTATAGGCCACGATGAGTCATTGTACAATGATATCAAAAACCATGATGTTACAGTGAAGGCAATGAATGAAATACAATTTGATAATGTTGATAAAGATGATGTACGAGACGATGACCTACCTCATAAAAAAGCTGCACGAATAGACGAGTCACAGAATCCTAATGCTAATTTACACGGAAGTAACAGAGGAGGGTTATGTTACAGTGTGTCTAATATAACTTTTCAGCCTGGGAAATATGGAGGTGTCAGTATTGTTGCTGGTACTAAAATGGTACAGCACACAACCGACAAGCGAATCTTTATTAAAAATTCATGTCGCACTGCATCATATGGTTATAAGGGTACATTAATTTCCATTTAATATATTATAAATATTTATCTATGTCTAATGTATAATGTTTAATGTTTTTTCCATGTACAAATATTCTGAATAATAAAATGTAAATAATAAAGTTATTTTTATTAACCCTTGCATAAAATCATTTTCATGTTTCGCGTTGATTTTTCTGAAAGGGGGCGGAGCCTAAAAAGAGATAAGCCTAAAAATATTTCAGGTTACTATGCATATGTTGTGTGTGATGGGTGTGTTGTTGCTATTGCATAATGTGTGTGTGTGTGTGTGTGTAGCATTTATTCTTAGTTCATTACAATAGTTAGGTCAGGATACGTTAAATCTTTGCTTAATATTACTGTGTTAATGTAAAATTAACATTGATATGTTAGAGACATGCTTGAAAAAGTGTGAATAGGTTACGTTTTTGCATGTAATGCTAGTTACTTACTGTTGCCAAGTATGGAACTTTGTTAATGATAGCAGTTTATTCGGGCTTAAGGTGTGTCAGGTTTGTCGTTGCACATTATTTTCTTAGTTCATGTTAGTTTTTGATGTGGAAACCTTATTACGTTAGAGTATATTCGCTTGATCAGTTGATAATTATCCATTGTTGATAAATTTTGCAAATGTTGCTTGTCAGTGTACGTATTAACTTTAATATGGTAGATGTGTGCGTCAAAAAGTAAGAATAGGCTACGTTTCGCATGCAATGTTAGTTTCTTTACTGGTGTTAAGTGTGGGACTTTGTTATGTTATCAGTTTATTTGGGTTTAAGGTGCTTTAGTTTGTCTTTGTCCATTATTTTTCTTAGTTCAGGTGACATGCTATGTTAGCTTTATTAATGTGAAAAACTTTGTGTTACGTCTGCATATATTCGTTGATCAGTGTATAAAGAACTTGATTTATGTTATGTTTATCCAAAATTGCATACTCGAAATGTGACTTGAATCAATAGACAATAGATCAATATAAGGTTTACAGTAATGTGGAAGGTGGGTGGGTGGCCTTGATTACTGATTTACTGATTTTTTACTGTTATGTAAAAACGTAAATTTTTACGTTATAAACATGAAAAGTATAAAAAAAATTAACAAAACAAAAAAAAAAGTTTTAAAGAAATAAAAATAAAAAATAGAAAAAATTAAAAATTAAAAAAATTAAACACAAAGTATAAATGTAAAATAAAACTTATATAAAAATAAAGTTAGAAAATAAATTTAAATAAAAATAAAAAAATAAAAAATGAAAATAAAGCAAATAAACACAAAGTATAAATGCAAAATAAAACTTATATAAAAAATTAAACACAAAGTATAAATCTAAAATAAAAACTTATATAAAAAATAAAGTTAGAATGAAATAAAAA
>JABUQX010066687.1:0-2500 GCA_015478945.1 Trachelipus rathkii | reverse complement strand
ATATATTATATATATATTATATATATAATATAAAAATATATATAAATATATATATAAATTTAACAAAGACAACATAGTTAAAATCTGCAGTATCTGGTGGAGTCTTGAAATGTCTAATATAAGAAGAATGGATATTCGCGACAGTCAGGACATATGAAGACTTTCTTTCTTCGCATAGTTCAGGGGCGACAGGGCTAGCAACCCGGTCCTTTACTTTTATGCTTGCAGTACTCCTGGACCAGCATTGGAATCTTATGGCCTAGAGGCACGATCTTCTGAAGAGCTCTAAGAGAACGATTTTCGAGGTTTTAAGTGGAAGGAAAAGAAGATGCTAGTTCCACCGAAAGGGTGAAACCCTACCTGAGGTATGAAACTCAAGAACTGGCATCAGAAAACCATTTGCCACCGAGAAACGCCCCCCATTCTTTCTAAAAGTGCTCTAGGAATCAAGAAGCCAGAAGGTAAGAAAATGTGGTCCAACTGACAGGGCGAAAGCCCTACATGGGAGATGTAAATAATCATATTATATATATATATATATATATTATATATATATAATATATAATATTATATATATTATTATATTTAAATTAATTATAAATTATATATATATATATATAATATAATATATATATATATATATATATATTTTATGATAATAAAATAAAATAATTTAAAAAATTAATTTATTTATTTTAGAATATATATATATATTACAGTGGCGTATTTAGGGGCTATTGGGCTGCAGCCCCTCCAAATTAAAAATGCCAGGCATAGGATGTTGATAGAAATATGAAATTTTTGTCAAAGTAAAGTGATCTGAATTTTTTTTTTAACAATTTAATACATAAAAAATTAGTAATCAATTAAGAAAATAACAAAGGAATCCTTTTTCCAACTGCAAATTGTGCGTATGATATTTATTTAATATATCATTAAATAAAATTTGGGCTCTACTTTTGCGGCCCTAAAATAAGCCAATTTTATAAGTTCTTAAAAATAAGACAAATATGGCAACTTACGAAAATAAAGAATTCAAAATTCCTATAGTACTTTTTATAATGTTGCCAGTTTGGCTTCTATTATTTCATAGCAACTTGGAAGTTTTTTCTCATATAAAATTAAGGTTCAAATTTTACAGAGTTGCTAGATTTGTCCATGTAATGTCCTTCTTTTACTTGTATATATAGAGAGTCAGAGACACTTAACTAAAGTCAGTTTATTAGCATTTTACGGGGGGAGAGCTTGTGTTTATTTTTTTGTGCGAGAAATAACATAGTGAAAATATATGCAAAAATAATTACCCGTGATATATATATATTATATATATTATATAATATATATATATATATATATATATATTATATATTATATGATATATATATATATAATATAATATATATATATATATATAATATATATATATTATATATATATATATAGAGAGAGAGAGAGAGAGAGAGAGAAGAGAGAGACCAAATCCTAGATAAGCAGGCAATGACGTTTTTCGTATTTGTTTCTAAATTTGACACCTCTACAAAACAATTTCATTTTTAGGCTTTTGCTTTACCGAATGTGTTCGAATGCATGCAATCGATATTAAAAAAAAAAAAAAGTCCTATAATTTATGCACACATTTACACATAAATATAAAAAATTAGGTAATAGTCCGTTTGAGGATAATCCTATCAGATATTGATATTTTAGAAAAGATAATTGATTTTATAATATTTCCATCTAAGAGAGTTATCAAGTCTTTTTAATTGCAGAATGTGTTCGAATGCATGCAATCGATATTAAAAAAAAAAAATTGTAATTTATGCATACACTTACACATAAATATAAAAAAATATTTTACTAGATTGTCTATACTATATATATAATATATAATATAATATATATATATTAATATATTTAATATATATAATATATTATATATATATATATATATATATAATATATATATATATATATATATAAATATATAAATATAAATATATAGCAGCCCCTCCATGCCAAGTTTACACGAGCCGCCACTTGTAATATATATTATATATATATATAATATATATAATAATAATATATATATATATATATATATATATATAATATATATATAATCAGGAGCGATATTATTGCTGCTTAGCTGCAGCGCATGCTTAAGGGATAATAATAAAAGAAAATGTTTTGGATTTCAGTTATATTGTGATTTGAAAAATTAAAGATGCGATAATTAATTTATTATCCACTTTCCCATTTATTTACCAAATAGCTTTAATAGATATTTTAAATTAAGGCGACTAGGACCAGCCAACTGAATAAAAATTTCGCCTCAGGCAATCGATGCTGCTTATGGAAACTCGACCACCTGCCTTTCTTAGAAGTTTTAATATGATAAACAGGTGCGCGCGATATGAATTCACTAGCGGGTGAAATTTACAGAAAAGCTTACCGAACTGAAACACAAGCAAACTACCTCACTTGAGCGATGGATCTCTCT
>JABUQX010066686.1:80000-83310 GCA_015478945.1 Trachelipus rathkii | reverse complement strand
ACTCCATATATATATATATATATAATATATAATTGTTTATATATATTATTATTATAATAATATATATATAATATTATAAAATATAATAATATAAAAAAATATATACTTATATATATAATGTATTTTAATTATATATAGATGATATATATATAATATAATATTATCACCCATTCATACCAGAACTGTTTAGTCATACGGTGCGTTTTTTTGCTCAAAAATTTGCCAGATCCGCTCGGGAATGTGTCTTTTGTCACTTCTGCCGTAATAAATAATATATATACTAATATAAAATAATTAATTTAAAAAATAAAATTTAATAAATAATAATAATAAAGAAGCAAGATATAAAATTAATATAAATGATAAGCATTATTAACTTGGAAAGGAATCTATATAATTGCATTATACCATATTGTTACACAATCGAATAATTAAAAATTTGTGGCGCGGAATTTATGCCCCAGAAATTCAAATAATAAATAAAATAAATTACACCAATTGATTGAATTAAAATTTTAAATATTTTAGAAAAAAAAAATTAAATCAGCTTTATTTATTTATTTGTTTATTTATAATTATTTATTTAATTATTTTTTATTTTAATTGAAAGTGAAATAATTTTGGAATTTTTTTTTTTCTTTTGCTTATGTATTTACACTTTTAATAAATATTAATTATATGTACATTTAAACGTAGTATGGCCACACACACTACTCTACCACCTTATCACCACACATATTCAGTATTCACACTAAAATACCTAAACACACATGTCATCCTATACCACACCACCTACACATATACATACATCACGCCGTACTCTACCTTCACGCATACACAGCACATATCTTCTGCACACCCACATACGCTACTACACATACATGGTATCACACATGCACACACATACACGCACAACTACACACAACACACAGACATTCGTCAGCGCGGCGCACAACAACAACAAGCACATCGGAGGATTTTTGTTATGTTCTCTTAAAATGTTGAAATACTGTTACTTGGGCTTATACTTTATATGCGACATCTCATGTTTATATATGGCTATAAGCCATTGAAACTGCCGCTCTTCGGTGCTTTTCTACTCGTTTGAAAAGGCTTTCGGATGCGTGAGAGATTGTTGTTTATAAGATATGTTAGTGAGTAACGTTGATATGTACAATTTCAATAGTCCTTAAAAAGTAGGATGATCTTTTGTTGTAACGCCGCTTATATCGGATGCATATCACAACGTATACCCTCAACATATGAGAATGTTCGAACATAAAGTTTATCACCCGAAGTTTTTAGTAAAAATTAGTTAGTTATACAATTTTAAATAAGAAAGGTTTAGGTATTTTCAACATTTTTAAAAGAAGAAGCATAACAAAAATCCCCGATAACAAAATAAAAGGAAACTTTTCCATCATAACAAGAAGAACGATTCTCTTTATGACATTGTCTTACTAGCGGACGGCTATCATTTCGCCTTTCTTACTACGAGAATACACCTCGCTTTGGGGAGTAGGCGAAGGAATGGAACACAGACCAAACACCTGTAGGTATAAATTAATCGGATGTTGTAATTATGTATAAGATAAATTTGTTCACTACAATTATCCAAATATCGATTCAGTTATTCTAGTTACTCTTATATGAACTATTTTTTAAATAACAAAATTATTGCAAAGCATAGCTAACTTTCTAACTTTTTAAAAATATTATTAATTTTATTATTATTCTAGTTTTTGTATTAGTGTAAACGTATATCTTATTATTATAGCATTTTTCAAATTGTTAAAATCTAAAAATAAAATTTTAATCCTTGGAAAATGTCCGAAGTCTATATAAGCGAGACCGGAAAGGCTTGATACGGTTAATTATCTAAATCAATAGTTTTATTTCTTATTCCCAGAACCCGACATAAATAATATTAAAGAACATTTCTTCTGCCAGAAAGAATCACTTTCAGGAGGCTTGAAAAGCATCAAAATCATACATCAAAATCATACGTTATATAATAATAATAATAATAAATAATAATAATATAAAATAATAATAATATTAATTAATAATAATAATAATAATAAGTTAATAATAATAATAATTAATAATAATAATAATAATGATTAATTAATAATAATAATAAAATAATAATAATGAATAAATTAATCAAATAATAATAATAACAAATTCAATTAACGTAATTATAATAATTAATAATTACAAATAATAATAATAATGCAATAATAATAATAATAATAGACTAATAATAATAATAATATATAATAATAATTAATAATAATAAAATAATCCAATAATAATAATAATTCAATAATAATAATAATATAATAAAATAATAAAAATATAATAATAATAATAATAATAATAATAATAATAATAATAATAATAATAATAATAATAATAATAATAATAATAATAATAATAATAATAATAATAATAATAATGAATAAAACAGAATAAAGAAATTAATAAAATAAAAATAATAATAATAATAAATCGATAATGATAATGGATAATAATATAATAATAATAATTGAAATAATTCTAATAATATAATAATAATAATAATAATACACACACACATAATAATAATAATAATAATAATAATAATAATAATAATAATAATAATAATAATAATAGAGTTTTTCCCCTAATTGCATTTCGTAATATTTGTCAAAAGAAAATATAGATTTGAAAATATCGACACAGGTTGCGATATATCGATTTGCCGTGGCTTAGTGATAGAGCTATTGAGGCAAAGGGATAGAGTCCGATATCTCATCCGGATTCTAGGTATCAATTAAGTAGAGTAGTTCTAGTTCCCCTCCTGGAATAGGGCTATGCCCTTGAGGCGCGATCTTTTATTTAAAAAAAAAATCAAAGCTAAAAAAATCGGTGGTGTACTGGTATGCGTGTAAGGATATGTAAGTGTGCGTGTGCGTGTATGTATGTGTGTGTATGTTATGACTGCTTACTGAGATGGAAGCATAAAAAACAGTAGGGAAGAGAAATAAGAAGCGCAATAAAAGGGACTAAGAAGGAAAATACTGAAGATTCCAGGAGAGCTCCTGCAAGGGTTCTTCAGAGAAGGAGAAAGTAGACTACATTTGTTGTGGTCAGATTTTGCAGTTAGAAGCAGTTGAAAAAATTTAAAAAAATAAGGAAAATATTTTTATTAAAGCCCCTCCCATATTTGATATTTGATATTTTTATCGTCTTTTGTTTGTTTTTGTTGTTTGATGTTTGTTACCTTTAGGATGCACATGTACAGCAACGTACATGTGCACTTATT
>JABUQX010066686.1:45000-70000 GCA_015478945.1 Trachelipus rathkii | reverse complement strand
TTTTTTTTTATGCTAGTGGTGTCTTATGTGTGAGGAGTGGTTTGAGCCGAGAGTTCCTATTAAAAATGTATCCTCCGTGAGCTATATGTGGTAGATTTTTTGTTTTTTTTGTGTTGTTGTTAACATACCAGACTAATAAGTATGACAGTGTCGATATCAGCAATGCTATCCTACGTGTTATGAGCAGTTAATGAGTTTTTAATGATAAGCATATGATCGGCATTAATTGCGATGACTCTTCCGTAATAGTAGTGTATTAGAGTACGAGTAGTGATATGAGTAGATTGTATTAATAGTAGTAATTATTTATATTGATAATATAGTATATTAGTAAGATATATAATATTATCAGTATAGTAGATATTATAATATATATTAGTATATATATGATATATATTAGTGAGTATATAGTGTTATGTAGTATGATAGAGCAACTTATCCTTAAGTAAGTACATAAAGAATGGAGCATATAGCAGACGCAGGAATCTCGTGCTGCACATGACGACCCCAGTGGTTTGTCGATCGGTTAGCTAAGAAAGTCGCAATATGAGAAGATCGTCGTGAAATTATACCACAAGTTGCTATTTTTTGTTATCATTTGTTAATTTTTCTAATTATTATATATATATGTATTTATTATTTTCCTGAAACCAACCGTTTAACGACAGAGTGGACGAAGTCGCCCCCTCGTCGTCCTCGCTGGAGTGCCGCAGACGAGACCCTGACTCTTTCGAAATCTGTATGCATGTAATCGGTGTGGAGTTATCAAGTGGAGTATAAAAAAAACAAAAATATAACTGTCATTGGCAATCACGTTGTCGCACTATTGCTTGAAATAATCGAATAATAATATATCGATTACATTGTTTCGTTCGTATTATACTATCGGTAACTAGCGCTTTACAGATTCATGGTTCTCGTATATGATTAGTATTTTATATTATTATATAGATAATATATATAGGTATATATAAATATTATATGTAATATATATATAGTGAGTATATATATATATTTGTAAATATAATTATTATTTATATATATATAGTAGTAGTATAAAGATATATAAATATATATTTATAATGATATTATTATATATTATTAAATATATAATATATAATAATATATTAATATATATATATATATTATATATAATATATATATATATATAATATATATTATTATATTATAAAAATTAAATTATATATAAATTATATATTATATATATATATTAGATTATATGTTGATATATACAATAGATAGATCTTTTTCTGGTATGAAAAAAGGTACCATATAAATGTATACATGTTATAACATATATAAAAAATATATTATTTTGATATTATTATTTTTATTATTTATTATTATTATTATTATTTTATTATTATTATTATTATTAATTTATTATTATATTATTATTATTATTATTATTATTTTGATTAATTATATTATTATCAATTATAATTATATATTTATTATTATTATTATTATTATTATATTATATTATTTATATTATTATTATTAATTATTATTATTTATTATTATTATATTATATATATATTAGATTTTGAAGCTATTGTGTACCTTGCAACGTCTCTCTGATCGATATCCACAAACAAACATGTTGTCAATTTCTTGGCAAAGGAAAAGCGGAAATAATCTTTTTTAAAATGTAAAGGAAGAATAAGATCATTGTTACCATATACTCCCTGTAACTAGTACCACTATTATTACTATTATTAACACTATCACTATTCACTGTACCAAGAAAAGAAGTCAGTGCCATATTATTATTATTGATAATATCATTATTATTATTATTAATTTTTATTTATTATTAATTGTTATTATTATTATTATTATCAAATTATTATTTATTATTATTTTTACTTATTTAATTATATTATTATTATTTATATTTTATTATTATAATATTATTATATCTTTATTATTATTATATTATTATTATTATTATTATTATTTTTATTATTATTATTATTATTATTATTATTATTATTTATTGATTATTATTATTAGTCTATTATTATTTATGATTCAATTGTTTTGATTTTCAAAGAAAGATAATTTATTATTTTATCATTTTTATTCTTCAACAATGGTGTTTTACTTTCACTGTTTGCGTTGCTCTTACCCTTGTGAGGGAGGAAAAACTCTGGCAACAACCGCAAAAAAGTAGAAGCTCAGCAATGCAGCTTTGAAATAAAAAACAACGAACAAATGGGCAGCAATGCCTCACCAGGATCTGGGCTCTCTGGGTAGGTTGCTATATACTGTGCCCATGTTATGGGAAAATTTTTCTTGTTTTTAGAATAAGTGGTGTACTAATTTTTTTTTATGCGGCCTCTGAGGTATATATTGCTCTCATTTCTGAGGTTTTTAAGTATATATAAATCATTCCTATTTGGATATTAGGCTGATAAAAAATCAGTTCCTTTTTTGAGAGGTTACATTCTAGTTTTCTGGGTACGATGCGTGAGAGCGTTACCTTCTAGTGTTCGTAGTATGATGGTGAGAGGTTACTATTCAGTCTTCTGGCATATGTAATATAGAGCAGTACATTTCTTAGAGATTTTGAAATATAAGAAATGTATTATGTCAAACATTTGGTCGTTAAATTGTTCTTTTCTCCGTCCCTTAGTTGCTTCTTGGAATGATAGCATGCTTTGCAGGACATAATATTAAATTCATTTTCTAGACTCCACGCTGTGTGTAGTACCCTCAGGACTGAGTATGTGTAGTGAATGCTGTGGAGTGTACTACCAAAACTTCTGGGCAGGCTAAGAAGTCGGTGAGTTAGTTTTCTTAACCTTCTCGTGTATAAAGTACCGTCTTCGTATGATAGGATCACTGGAGATGATGAATACACTATTCTGAGCACTCCTGGGGTAATGGTTTAGATCTGTGATGTCATATGGGTAGTGAAACAAGCATTTTGGGAGCACATAGGAATTGGGTCTATCTTCTAAATCGAGAAGTGAAAGCTATTTCTGGGTATTGGTTTAGATCTCAGAATCTATAGGATCCTGGATTGAAAACAACTATTTCTGGGCAGCTTCGGTATAAAGGACTCTCTTCTTAAGATCTTGGGCCCTCCATTGGGGTCTCTTCTTAGGTCCTGCGTATGAAAATCGAATCTATCTGGTGCTCTGTATATATCTGCTCTCTGTATGGATTTACGCAGTCTGAATAGAGCAGCTATTCTGCGGCACGAGGCAGTCTTGTTCAATTAAGTATAACTCCTTCTTTAAGACCGTCTGCCGGCTATAAAATATCCATTTTCTGGGCTACTTGTTTTTCGTGTAAGTTTTCGAAGTTAGTGGTACTTGTTCATATAATCATTCTTTATCATCTGATATATAAGTTAGTGATATGATAAGCGTATTATGTAATTACTTATATAGTGAGGTGATAGTAGTTATATATATATATAGTAATTGAGGAAATGTTGTATATTATAGTATATTATATTATTATATAATTATATGTTATATATATGTTATATAATTAAATAATTATAGTATATAATATATAATATATGTATAATATATAATTATAATAATATTAATTTATAATAGTATAATATAATATATAATAATAATTATATATATATAATAAAATATATAATTATATTATAATATATATATTATATTAATATATAATATATTATTATAATATATATAATCTTATTCTACCACCAAGAGTCAAATAAAATACTTTCTCCGATAAATCTCCGCAATGTTGGACAACACCTATTGGGCAACTCTGATATATAAGTACTTCATATCTTTTTCATAGCCTTAGAATATATAATATATATACTATATATATTATAATATATATATATATAAGTTATATATATATATATATAATATATATAAATATATATATATATATATATATATATATTATAAATCAGAGGTTGAACGTATACTCTTCGGTAGGTTGTGAGTATCCAATTTGTACTAGTGATGGACTGCGAAATTAATCTTCGTGCAGAATTAAAATGGTAATTTGGAGACGATGGTCCTTAATATTGCAATGGTAATAGTGAATATTATAGATTTATAATTTGTATTATATAATATATTATTAAATAGTTATTATATAAATAGATGATATATATATATATATATATATGGTATATAATAATAAATGATTGTAATAGTATATATATATATGATATATATGATATATATATATGAGGAGTTGTCTTAAATAGTAATAATATATTATATATAATATATATATATATTATATATATATATAATATATATATAATATAGTATAATATATATATATAGTATATATTTATATATAGTTATATTATATATATTAATATTAGTGATGCATGTAACATCCGCATCCGCATCCGCATCCGCGGAGCATCCGCACATATTAAAAAGACCGCATCCGTCCTCCCTTACGATTGTATGCAGCGGATGTTAAGATTGTTTCGAGATTGATAAAGAATTTTATAATAAAAAATACTTAAGATGAATCTAAAAAAAGAAAAATGAAAGTAAAATGAGATAAAGGCAATTCAAAAATTCCATATCTTAATGTTATCAAAAACATTCCAACTCGCTGGCATAGTACACTTCATTATGATGGATAAGAAGTATATGCTCTAATATAACTTCGGTTGCTTTCGTACGCCAGGTTTTCGTATTCCAAAGTTAACAATCTTATTAATTTGGAAAATGACATAATATCACACTGCATTAAGCGCTATTGAAACCATTTGAAAAAATCTACCAAAAAAATCAGCGCCTCTAAAGCTTCTGTCTTCTATGTAATTACCATTAATCTCAACGTTAATGAAGCATTGAACCATCTTCAAATGGAAAATGTATATTGAACGGTTTATAAAAGGAAATGATAATGATTGTGTAATTATAAACTAGAGACGGATAGAAAAACCTTTGTAGTCTTTGTGAATATTAATGATCCTTCATACATATTGAACCACTTATCTAGATTTCTCACGTTATAAAGCAAGTTTTTTTGTAACGATATAAGAACAAGTTAAATCATCACTTTGTGTTACAGTTGAAAAACTTCAATCCGAACAGTCTATTTTAATTCGCCACCCATTTAAAGGAAAAAATAAAAAATCATGTTAGTCACCTTCTACAAGTAAATTAATAGCAGATTACTGAAAGAATTTCTACTTAAGTTCAGTAGTGATTAAGAATAACACGATTACCAAAAATGTAGTGCAAATGATTGAAAACTATCACTAGGAAAACACGATATAGACTCAAATGATGACCCAATCAGTTGGTGGAAAGTTAATCAAAATGTTTTTCCACGCTTGAGTAAAAACTTGCAAGGAAAACTTTAATCCGAACAGTCTTTTAATTAGCCATAAATAAAAGGAAAAAAAATGAATATACAGAACCAAACATCTTCTACAAGTAAATCAAATAACATGATCTTCACTGGAAGAATTTCTACAGCTCAGTAGTTAATGAAAAAACACACGCATTATCAAAAGATAATGCAGTTTGAAAATTAGATTTGAAAGACTATCACCAAGAAAAACGACTTGATACAAATCAAATGACGATCCTATCAGTTGGTGGAGGTGTAATTAGCCAAGAATGCTAAATGAATGTTTACTCAACGCTTAGTAACTTGCAAGAAATACCTGGCCTGTCCTCCAACTAGTGGTTCCAAGTGAGAGAGTATTTTAGCAATGCTGGGCTGTAATATATGTCTATGAAAAGAAACAGAATCTTCTCAGGCAGAAAGGCAGAAAAAGGCAGAAAAGGCCAGAAATGATGTCTCTCAAGCACAACCTTCCCATATTTGAATTTCAAATACTAGTGCAAAAAAGTATATAATCCATGTAAAATCTCTTCATTGGTCGGAGGTTAGCGAAAAGAGAAGTTGGATGGGGTCCATTGAGTTGCAGGATCTCCCATCCTGCGACTACCCTGTGGTGGGCGTATAACAATTATGATTAATTGCATTGTGGGCTAAAATTCATATATATATAATAGTTATATTATATTTATATATATATATATATATAGTTTTAGGTGGTATAAGTATATATATGATAGTATTATATAATATATATTATATATAATATATTATATATATATGATATGTATATATAATATATATATATTAATTTATAGTATATTATTTATATATATTATATATTATGTATATATTATATATAGTGTATAGGTATTATTTATTATATATATGTATGTATAATAGTAGTGATGATATACTGTAGGTGATATATGTATATATGATATATATTATTAGTTTATTTAATAAGTATAGGTGTATCTTTTATTGTATATATATATTATAGTATGATATATATAGGGATGGGTTTGTTTATTATATGTAATATTATTGGTTATATGAACCATAGTATATTTTCAAAATAACCTTTCACTATCTATATAAATATACTGTGTTATATATATATATGTGAGTATTATATAGGTGTTTTTAGTTTATTATTGATATTTATATTAATATATATATATTATATATAGATAGTTTATTATTATATAGTATATATTAATATAAGATTAATATATAGTGAGTATATATATATAAATAATATATATAATAGTGTATGTTATTATGTTATATATATTATGTTATATATATATATTATTAGTATAAGTATATTATTATTATTATTATAATATATGAAGATATTATATTTATTATATATTAATCTATTTCCGCAATCCTCACCTTGGAGTAAATCTATAAAACATTCCGTCGATTTCTTCTATCCGCATATCGCGGGTGCAGAAATAAAATGACCATCTTGCAGCTTGGATCACTAATATATTATTTTATTTTATTAATGTAATTATATATTATTAGATATTTATATGCATGATTTAATTCATATATATTAAATTTTTATTGCGTAATTTGTAAATTCTATCTAAATTATTATGATATTTATTTATATTATATGTAATAAAGTGTATTTAATTAAATGATTATTTATATTTATATTTATATATTATATGTATATTATATTATTATATATAATAATGTATATATATATATTTATTATTATAATAATATATTATATATATTATATATATTATATATATATATATATATTATTATTATATATTTATATATATTATATTATTTTTTTTATTTAATTTTATATATAATGATTTTATTATATTATAATAATATAATATATAATTATATATATTAATATATATATAGATTATATAATAATATATATATAAAATCCGTTCTATTAATAGGAAGTATGTTAAATGTTCGGGTTCCACCTAGCCCTTCCTACATCAATCTCGCCTCTTTCGCTGTATAACCTCAACCCAGCCAGATTCCATCATCGTCTTGCCTGATTTTGGATCTAGGTAACACCAACTCCATCATCTCCTTCAATCTTCTCCCCTTCCTCCATTCTTTTTTCACGTGTCCAGACCTTTTAACTGGATTTACCTCCAGGCTTCCAAAATCCGCATCCACTTCCCAGTTCTCATTTTACCAGCCTTCCCCTCATTCTGTCTACTCACGATGCTCCCCATAGTTAATTAAGGTATCCTCATCTTATGCAGCTTCTATACTGTCTTATGTCCACGGTATTCATTGCTAAGAATCAGATCCAACAACATATCGTCTGAAGAGTGGTTTAATATATTGCACTTAAACTATCTAGGTTGTTATCCTTCTCTCCTTTAGGCAACGGGTATAACTATTCCCACATTCTCTGAAGAATCTCCCTATTTTTCTCTCATTCTTTTCCTTGATCAAAGTGGATCAGGATCACAAATACTTTATAATCTATTCCTCCTGCTAATGCCTTGTCTCTTCGTATATGCACTGACTTTCTCTTCGCATATTTTAATATATATATTATATTTAATGATAATATATATATTATATATATAATAGTATATATATAATAATATAGTATAGTATTATAGTATTAGTATATATATAATATATATATTATAATAATATAATAGTATATATAGTATAATAATATGTTAATATATATATAGTATTATATATTAATATATGTATATAGTAATATATATTAATATATATTAAGAAGAAGATATATATATATAATTGATGTATATAATTATAGATATATATATATATAAGAAATTAATAAATGCATACAATTCTTAAGAGAAATCCAAAAAATGGTATCTTAGTTCTTATCGGTAAAGTAAAATACACATAGTGCCGGCAGCTTTAGCTCGTTCCTACACATGAAATAAATTGGACCAATAGGGAATGCAAAGAGTGTGTGGTTTGGGAGGTGGGATTGAGAGAGGCTCTATCTTTCAGGCGATAGAGGAGGGCCTGTTGTGGAATCCGACTCGCTGACGGATGTGTGTGTCTGCTTGCAAGCAATTGGTTTATTAGCTTACGGGCTGAACATTATGTTAAAAGGCGAGACAAACTAGGGTTAAGATTTAAAGTAAAAATAATTAGAGATGACGGAGAAGTGTGTATCGAGTCATAAAATTAGGGTTATGAAGGGTGATATTGTGGTAAACAGTGTGAAGCGGAGAGGTCTGAGAGTGTAAGTATATATAATGGATAGGTGAGTAGGTAGCTACTGAGTAGGTAGTAATAGAGTATGAGGTAGTGATTAGTATGATAGGTTGTATATAAGTAATAGGGTTATTATGAGGCGAGGTGTAGTGGATAGTTATAGGATATAGGGTAGTAATATATATTTTATATATGAGTGTATAGTGGCGCATACTGCATCATTCGAGAACGCTCAGAGAAACAAAATGTGACATCTATTCCCTAATACCTCTCATGGTATATTTTTTGTGTCTGTCCCAAAATCCTTCTCGCGACGCATCCAAACAGCAACAAATAAAAAACAAAACAACCAAACCGTGAACGACGACACAAAAACAGAAATAAGACTACCTACAAAGGGCAAAAATTAATGCACATGTACGTTGCTTGTACATGGCATCCTACAATGTTAATACAAACATCACAACAATGAAACAAACAAAAGTACGATAAAAAATATCAAATATCAATATATTATTACTCTGGAAAAATATTTCCTATTTTTTTAAATTTTTTCAACTGCTTCCAACTGCAAAATCTGACCACAAAACCTTCTCCTTCCCTGAGACAAAAAGGCTCTAGAGCTTTTGTAGAAGCTCTCCTGGAGTCTTCATTCTTCTTCTCAGTTCCTTTTATTTGCGCTTCTTATTTCTCTTCCTTACCTGCGTGAGTTTTTTTAATGGTGCTGTCCATCTCAGCTAAGCATTCGATGACATACACACACATACATACCACCGCACAGCGCACTGATAGCAATCCTTATCACTAAGGCTTGTACGCCACGATTTTAGCTTGATTTTCGTTTGAATTCTAGCAACTTCGCGCTTAAGTGCTTCGCCCTATTCCAGAGAGGGAAGCGAGAACACTCTACTTAATTTATAATCCTAGAATCCGGATGAAGTATCGACTCTATCCCTTGCCTCAAAGCTCTATCACTATAGCCACGGCAAATTCGAGATACGCAGCCGTTGGTCGAATCAATCTTATACATCTAAATATTACGAAATGCATAATTAGGGGAAAAAAAACTCTATTATTATTATTATTTATTATTATTATTATTATTATTATTATTTATTATTATTATTATTAATATTATTATTATTATTATTATTATTATTATTATAATTATATATTATATATTATTTCTACATATCATTATCATTTACTATTTAATATTATTTAAATTATTATTATTATTTTTATTATAATATTGATAATAATAATAGTCTATTATTTTTATTATTAATATTATATTATTATTATATATTAAATAATTCATTATATTATATTTTTCTTCTTTCATTATTAATATTATCATTATATTATTTATTCATTATTATTATTATTATTATTATATTGATTATATTATTATTATTATTTGATATTATTACTATTATTATATTATTTTAATTTATTTTAAATTATATTATATATAATTTATTATTATTATTATATATTATTATTATTATTATTATTATTGATTATTATTATTATTATTATTCATTATTTTATTATTTAGTATTATATTATTATTATATATATTACTTTATTATTATTATTATATTATTATTATTATTATTATTATTATTATATTAATATATTATATTATTATATTATGTATTTTGATGTATGATTTTGCCGCTTTTTC
Organism: Trachelipus rathkii; assembly: GCA_015478945.1. Taxonomy (NCBI): domain Eukaryota; kingdom Metazoa; phylum Arthropoda; class Malacostraca; order Isopoda; family Trachelipodidae; genus Trachelipus; species Trachelipus rathkii. Next base: position 59,751 of record JABUQX010066686.1, on the reverse strand, counting down.
AAGCCTCTTTAAGTATTTCTTTCTACAGAAAAAATATTCTTTGAAATTATTCTGGAAGAAAATAATACTATAGATTTAATTAATCGTATTCAATGCTTTCGTCCGAGTATACTTCGTGATCATTTCCAAGAATTAATTATTTTTTAGATATTATTTTTATTTTGAAAATAATAATATAAATTCGTATTAACTGAATAAAAAACTAATTATAAAAATAAAATAATAATGTAAAAGATGACAGGAAAGTTAACATGGCTTTACTTTTTGGTTATTTAAAAATGTTTAAAATAAATTGGACATTCATTATAAACGTATAATTACTGGTTTGTTCTTTCTTTAAGGTAGCAGATGATCCCCCTGAGTACGCGAATCATAAAAATCGGGTCTCTGTTATGATGCGGAAAGTTTTCTTTTAATTTGTTTATCGGGGATTTTGTTAGTTCTTCTTTTAAAAATGTTGAAGATACTTTACTCGGCTCATGAGATAACTTTGCTTGCGACAGTCTTCATGTTTCGAGGTGTATTCGTTGATGTATCGTATATAAAGCGGCGTAACATCCACTTTTAGGACATTTGAAACGGTACCAACGTACGTACTCTCACCATCCGAAAGCTCTTCACGAGTAGAAAAGCACGAGCGCAGTTTCAATGGCTTATAGCCATATATAACATGAGAATGTCGCAATATAAGTATAAGCCAAGTAAAGTATTTCAACATTTAAAGAAGAACATAAAACAAAATCTCGATGTGTGTGTGCGCGCGCATGCGAATGTCTGTGTGTTTGTGTGTGTGCGTGTATGTGTGTGCATGTGTGTGCATGTATGTGTGTGCAGGTATGTGTGTGCAGGTATGTGTGTGTATGCGTGAAGGTGTAGGCGTGTGTATGTATGTGTAGGTGTGTGTATAGGTGCATGTGTGTTTAGGTATTTGTAGGTGTGAATACTGAATATGTGTGTAAAGGTGTAGGTGTGTGTGTGCACATACTTTAATGTACATAAATTAATTATTAAAAGATGTAAATACATAAGCAAGAAAAACAAAATTCAAATTATTTCACTTTCAATTAAAATAAAAAATAATTAAATAAATAATTATAAATAAACAAATAAATAAATAAAGCTGATTTAATTTTTTTTTTCTAAAATATTTAAATTTTAATTCAATCAATTGTTAATTTATTTATTTATTTATTTGGGAATAAATTCGGCGCCATTTTTATTATTCGATTGTGTAACAATAATTTATAGATCCTTTCCAGTCTAATAAATGATTATTATTATTATTATTATTATTATTATTATTATTATTATTATTATTATTATTATTATTATTATTATTATTATTATTATTATTATTATTATTATTATTACAGGCAGAAGCTGACAACATTTCCGATCTGGCAAAATTTTGCAACAAAGCTGAACCTACTTTCCTTTTGTTTGGGGTAATATATATATATATATATATATATATATATAATATATATAATATATATGATATATATAAATATATTATATATAGCATTATATATATATATATTATATATTATATATATATATATATATGATATAATATAATAGTATATATATATATGGAATAGTAAAGTAATGCAGCCAAGACTTCGCCGCAGACTAATAGCTTTTTTAATTTCTGCATCATTCGTTTTCTTTATTCTACTTTTTAATTTGTGGAACACGACCTCTTTCCGCTATACTTTAGCCCTTGTTCTTGATCGAAATTTAGGGAAGGGGGGTTGGGTGTTCCGAGAAAACCCCATTATGTTCCCCAAACATGTTTTTCTATCTCCTTCCGCTGCTATCAATTCTTAAACTATTTAAACTTCAAAATGAAATCAATTTTTTCTTCTTCTTCTTCTTCTTGTTTTCTTAGAGGTAATTTGTGTAATTTCATTGTTCAACACCGTCGATAATTTTCTTTTAGTTCTCAAGATGCACCAGGTGAACTTACCTTCTATTTCATTTGTTCATAAAAATCATAAGCAGAAGTTTTTGCTCCTTTCCTTTATCACTGATCGCCTTGGAGATGAATCCAATATTCATGACCTTTGCAAAACTTATACAGCTTTTCCTTAAGCTTATAAACTTTATACCAATGGGTTCCTCCGATTAACTACTTAATGCAATATATCTTTCCAAGCCTTCCGGAAGAAGCATCCCGCCTACAGAAGGGAAATGTTTTTGCCATTTTGGTTTCGTGGAACTTACGTCCTATTTCTTTGATTCCCATTGGAGAGATTATTGCTTCAGTGGGAAAGATCCCTTACATTGTGCAGACAGAGTAACTGAGTAAATTCTTTCCGGCATGGAGATGTACAATCCATTTTCTTTCCCTTCAAATTTAAGTATGAAAACATGGTTTAACTTTGCTTGTTCTCATGATATTCACCGATGGGCGCTGCCCTTAGGAACTATTGTCGTATTCAAACTCCAGAATCTTGTGTTACTTTCATTTCATCCAGGAATATCTTGTTAAATCTATCCCACATAACGCCAAGAACTATTTACTCCGTAGAAAGTAAAATGACCTTTCACGTTTCTTTCCTCACTTCTTTTCTGCAATTTAAAAAAAAAATGTCGACTCCAGCTTTGCTTCATCCTCTTTTCCTTCTTCAGCTGAACACCAATACTGTTTTATCATGTTCTAAAGCTGAATTCTTCTCTCATATCTTTGCCTATAATTCCACTTTAGAAGACTTGAAAGCTATCCTCCTTATCCATCCCTTCAACTCACTTGTGCCTCTCTCTCTCTCTCTCTCTCTCTCTCTCTCTCTCTCTCTCTCTCTCTCTCTCTCTCTCTCTCTCTCTCTCTCTCTCTCTCTCTCTCTCTCTCTCTCTCTCTCTCTCTCTCTCTCTCTCTCTATCTCTCTGACCTTAATACTAAAGAGGAGCATGATATTAACGGTAGTAGTAATGACTACCAGCCGGGGAGCCACACTTTTTTTTATACCTACACGTGCACACTCGTACTAACGTCCATGGGTCACAATTTGTGTACACATTTTAGTTTGGCTGTGTTTATTGCTTGGTTTGATTGTTTTTGTTGTTGTTTGATGCTGTTTGGATCGCGCGAGCACACACACATAATGAGAGCCATTGGATGACGTAATTATGTTGATGACGGCATATTTTAGTTTTTGTCGTTGTTTGTTGTATGGTATGGGTTTTGTTGCTTTTTTGCTGCTGTTTGATGACACGTGCGCGTGCACACACACACACACACCAAAGCACAATATAATATATATATATACTATATATATATATATATATATATATATATATATATATATATATATATATATAATAATAGCAAAATATATACTATATATATATATAACTGTATAATAATAATATGCTCTTATAACTAGCATAACATGTACCAATAATAATAATATATGTATATGCTTCATAATATAGCAATAATAATAATAATATATGTAATAATAATATATAATAACAAATAATATTTGCTAAAATAATGGACTGCGTATCCTAGAAATATCTAACATAAATTTCCCTAGAATAATAATAATAGCAACAATAATATATATATGTATATATATAATAATAATATATAAAATGTATATATATATATATATAACATATATATATATATATATATATATATATATAAGAATGTTTATTTTTATTATTAATTTCGAGTTATTTACTATTTTTAGCTTATGTTTAAATATTTTTACATTTTAATTTTTTATTATACTTTAGTATCCTAAATATTTTTATTTATTTATTTATTTATTTATTTATTTATTTATTTATTTATCTATTTTTAATTTAGTTTTAGCCTTAAATATACTTTGAGGAATTAATCATTAAGTAAGAATTAATTTTCGACTTTTTTCGGTTATGGTTAAACTATGCAATCGATAATATATATATATATATATATATATATATGTATATATATATATATATATATATATATATATATATATATATACCACTAATAATATAACTATAAAAAAATAATATATATATATGCTTATATATATATATATGACCCCTTCATACTTGAAGGGAAAATAAATTTTCTGATAGCTTTCAAACTTGGAACACACATACAGCTGGTAGTGTACAGTAGAGGAGCAGAGGTTTGAAGGACGTAAGCCTGAGGTTACGCATGCTGCGTTCTTTGTTTTATATGGCGCCCAGCCAAGGAGGGGAAAAATAAGCTGCCGACATGATTCGGATAAGGATTTAGAGCCTGAACTGACTCTTGAGGCGAATCTCGGTGCTGGAGCCGAATCTTGAAATCTGTATACAAACGTTTATATAATATAAGCTCAGAAGTAAGGATATCTTACACGTTATTTTATTACCGGAAAAAAGTAAAGAAATAAATGTGAGACATAGGGAATGTATAAGAGAAGAAATCGGAAAAAGGAAAGGAGGAATAAGAACAAGTCAGAGTTGGAGAAGGCACATGATACGGTGAACTACAACGGAGCCGTGCCCTGAGTCAGAGTTGAAATATGGTTACAATCATATAATAGACCGAGTAAGATATCTTTCCCCACGTTTATGATCCCGTAGAGCTTGTTTTTAAGGATTTCAGGACTTTCAAGGGTGTCTAAAGACCCCTTTAAGGAGGTTCCAAAAGAAAAAAGATGAAATAAAGGAGAGGCATATGGAATGCATGAGAATGAACAAAACAAGTGGGAGATAAAGCACATGATACGGTGACTGCACCTGAGCCTCCGACGGGGACAGAGTTGAAATCTGTGTACAAACGCATAATAGACCTAGTAAGATGTTCGTCCCTATGTTTATGAACTCATAGGACCTGATTTTGAGGGTTTTAGCATCTTCAAGGATCCCCCTTAAGGTTGTCCTTCGACACCCTTAAGGGTTTTGGAACTCTTAAAAACAAGTTCTACGGGATCATAGACATGGGGAAAGATACGCTTACTCGGTCTATTATATTTGTAACCATATTTCAACTCTGACTCCGGCACTGGCTCCGGTGTAGTGCACCGCATCATGTGTCTTCTTCTTCTCTGACTCGTTCTTATTCCTTCTCCTTTCTTTCTTCGTCTTCTTCTCTTATGCATTCACTGTCTTTCCTTTATTTCTTCTTTTTTCTTACCCCTCCTGGGGGTCGTAGCGGCATGAAACCATGGAGCAGGAAAGCTGACACTACCAGCTATATGTGTTCCAAGTTTGAAAGCTATCCGAAAATTATTTCTCCTTCAAATATGAAGGGGGTATATGCTGCTGCTTAAGCCAATATATATGTACATATGTGTAACTATCATAACCAACTGACAATAGCCAGCCAATAGTAGCTAACAACTAGCTAACATTGTAACATGTATATGTATATGTATATATGTATATAATATAATAATATATATGCATATGCATATATATAATAGCCAGCCAACCATAGCAGCAACAATAGTAACAACCTTTCTTCTCTTCTAACTAATAACTTAATATATGTATATATTTATGTTATATATATGAAATATATAAAAATTTATCTGTATATATAAATCGTGTTCTTCTAGCATAACAGCCAACGTAATATGTAGTAATATATATATATAACATAACATAACCCAGCAGCAGCAGCAGCTAGCAGCCAGCAGCAGCCTTTACCAGCCCACCAGCCTTGCCCAACCATTATAACTGTATGCTGCATATATATATGTAACATATCTTTCAACAGCAATAACAATAACAACAATAATATATATATACATATATGTATATGTATATATATAACAACCAGCCTGCTCTTTGCCTTTCTTTCTATATCTTTATACTATATAATAACCATATGTATATATATATATATATAATATATATATATATATAGGGAGCTTGAGTGGGGTGGGGAGGCCATGGGAAGTGCGAGGGGGAGGGGGTTGGTCTTATCGAAGCTTCTGAATTAAGCGGAAGTTTAGTTACAATGGGCAGTGGACCCATGAGCTGAAGCATCATGCGTTTTGCCGTAGAAACGTTTTTCGCAAAAAACGATTCCCGTGATAAGGACACAGCGTCCAATTTCGTTTATATTTCAATGATTTCCTCCTCGTGGTCAATTCATCCTAGGAACACACTTTGTGGGTTCAAGCACAAAGACCACGCAGCTTTGGAACGACAAGGAAAGGGGTGGGGGGCTCTTCAGGACTGCGAGAGGACGCACACAAACATCGAGGTTGGAGAAATTTCTCCAGACGTCTATACCAACATAAACAAGACCTAATTAATGACAATCCTAACTCCGCCCTTACATTACATCGCTCCACTCTCAATCACACCATTGACATCGATTCCATAAACCCCCATACACGTTTAAAATTCACAAAAAAGAAAACTACTTTTTCAGTATAATCTAAGCCTTGAATTAAGGCCTAACTTACCTCTAAATATTTACAAAACGTTCTAAGTAGGGTTTTTATTATATATATATATATAATATATATATATATATATATATATATATATATATATATATATTTATATCTTTATATATATATAGATATATAAATATATACATATATATCCATTTATATATATTTATATAACTGCTGCTGCTATATATATAATGTAATATATATATATAAATATATATAATATATATATATATGTATAACTGCTGCTGCTCTTCTTCTTCACTTCTTAACTATATATAACCTTATATATATATATATATATATATATATATATATATATATATAACTTCTGCGCTCTTTGCTGCTGCTGCTGCTCTGTATATATCAGTAGTGTGGGAAACCACTATGCAGCATCCATGGGGCTAACGGACCAGCACTTGTGAGCATCGTCCGACAACGCCTCACAGAAGAGAGGGAAATTATTAAGGGAAAAAAGTCAAAAAGAACCTTCACTCCGGTATTATTATTATTATTATTATTATTATTATTATTATTATTATTATTATTATTATTATTATTATTATTATTATTATTATTATTATTATTATTATTTTAAAGGTACTCTTGAACTCTTTGGTTAAACCAAACGAAAATCTTGAAACTGATGAAGATTTGGACGATCTAGAAAGTGACCGACTTGAAAGAGGTACTACCAAACCAATACCTTTCAGGAACCACAGAAGCTACCATACCGTACCATACAAGGTTTACAAGTGGTAGTTACAATGCATAGATTATAAGTTCTATCACAACACAACCATGCTAGAACTTCAAACTTAACCAAACACCAAACATTACCATTCAAAATAAAGGTTCTACAACAGTACGACCCAGTGCTAGTACCAAACTCATTGGAGTCGGAGTCGAGTCGGAGTCCGCGGAGTCGGGGAGTCGGTAGTTTTGAAGAGGGTGAGTCGGAGTCGGAGTCGGGGTAATTTTATAAAGGGTGGAGTCGAATTCGGAGTCGGAGTTGGAGTTGGAGTCGGGTCAGGTCGGTAATTTTCAAGGGGTTGAGTCAGGTCGGAGTCGGGTCAGAGGGTATTTTCAGAGGTCGGAGTCGGAGTCGGATAACTTTCAAGATAGTAGAGTTGGAGTCAAGAAAATTTTGAACTGACAAAGTTGTGAATTGTGACTCTGTGAGTGACGACTTTAATCGCTTCAAACAAGTTCACTCACTTGCGTCTTCCACATCACAAAATGCAATTGAAAACTTCGAAGTTTTTTAACCTGCACCTTATGTTTCAATTTGGATTATATTCTAATGAATTCAACCTTCAACCTTATACCATCTATATTTAAGATGCTGAAGAAATAAAAAATTCCAAGGTACGAAGAGAAATTTCTCTCATTGACAATGGTATTCTATACTAGCTGTTGTTTATATTAATTCCTATCTATAGGGTAAACTTAAATGAAGATCAACAACAAAAAGCTAAATCTGCACTTTGCAACCGGCCATTTGTATTAAAAGGTTGCAAGAAGTTCAAGAAGAAAAGGATACATCTGAACATATTATATTGTTAATGATGAAACTACTGCTAGCCCCATTACTACCTTAAGTCATTCTTCAAAAAGCTCAGAGGATGAGTATGAAAAGCTTCTAGAAATTGAAGAGCTTAGTCGAAAGCGTCGACGGGATCCAGAAAAAGGTCAGGTTTTCCTCATCCTTGTACTGATTCTTATTAATTTCACCTACTGCGCTTTAAGTCAAAACCAGATATAATTGATTAAATTGGAAGCCATCAGTACGTGTCAGACATTGCACAAGAAGCTGCAATTGCTGTTACTGATCAAGATTTATAACTAGCTAGCCTTGGGGAGACTTTTCAGCTAATATCATCTTGACATGACACCTAAGAGGAAAAATGAAGAAGGACCCTGGAAGATGCTATTCTATTTTTAAAGAACTAATTCATTCATTGAGTAGATGACACTAGATGTAAGTTCATGTAGCAAACGGTTTATATATATATATATATATATATATATTTATATATATATATATAATATATATATATATATATATATATATATATATATATATATATACTGCTGCTGCTCATATAACGCCCCATCTCGCACTGAGCTCTCAATTATAGAATTTCTGGAGAAAAACATTCAAGTGCTTCCACATCCTCCATACAGAACGGCCCAGATCTAGCTCCGTGCGATTTCTACCTCTTCCCTAAGTTGAAAATATGAAGTTGTAGGGTCATCATTTTGGTACGATGGAAAACATAAAAATGCTGTAACACGTGAACTAAACTTTTTACTTCAGGAAAATGACTTCCGATACTGCTATGAACAATGGAAGAAACATTGGAACCGCTGTATAACCAAGGGTCATACTTCGAAGGAGAAAACTTGTAATTTCAGGTAAGTTCAAACATAATTATATACGACATCAGTACACTTACTTTTTGGGTTATAATATATATATATATATATATATATATATATATATATATATAAATAACATATATATATATATACTAACTATATTTACCATATATATATATATATATATATATATATATATATAACTATATATATATAATTTAGATCAAAGGGGCTTAAATGTCTTGGGTTTTCTAAGTTTGCAGATGATACCAAATGATGGATATATAAAGTTTCAAAATGATCTTGATAAACTTCTTAGGTCGACAGATATGTGGCAAATAAATTTTTAATTAGTAGTAAAAAGTGCAATGCTCTTCATTTAGGTAACTCAAATAAAAAATTTAACTACGATGTGGTAAGAGTTGGCGAGGTCTGTGGACCAAAAAAAAAAAAAGATTTGGAAATATTGATTATAAGCAGCAATCTGAAACTAACTATCAGTGTTTGGAAGCAAGGAATAAAGTTAATAAGATATTTAAGTATAATAAGTAAATCGCAATATGGTTTACAAAACTAACAAGGTTATAAGTAGCTGTATAATAACTATATTTTAGGTCAATATTAGAGTATTGTGCACAAGTTTGGGCCTGTTTAGAAAAGACTTCAGGTATGCTGGAGAGAGTGTAAAGTAGTGCAAAAAGGATGATTTCTGGCTTTGAGGGTAAGAACTATGATGAGGAGAGGCAGAAGGAGTAAGGAAAGTTTTCTTTAGAAAGGCGATTTCTTATTTCGTGTATTTTGTAGCTAATAGACCCATCTATGTATATTTCAAGTTTGAAGTCATTTCGAAAAAAAAATGGTAAAAGTTGAAAGAACAATGTCAAAAACAAAGATTTTGAAAAAAATGAAAATTGTAAAGAATGACTACAGACACAGAAAAACATTCAAAAACGACGTTTTAGGGTCAGAAAGCTACAGTTTGCTTTTTTTCCCCATCAAAATTTGGCTGAAAATTAAGAAAATTATGTCACCTTTAGGAATTGGTGAAATTAGGCTCAGCCCGAAGCAAATATTGGACCCTACCCTTTATTGAAGTAATATATATATATTATATATGTATATATATATATATACTATACTTTATTTATTAATAACCTTCTTGTATATATATATATATATATAACCAACAACAACAACAACCTAATATCTTCAACTGCTATAATATATAATATATAACATATAATATATATATATATACTTATATATATACATAGCAATATATAGCCTTATATATATATATAGCACCTTTATCAGCCGCCATCTTATCTTTATTTAACATGTATATATATATATATATATATATATATATATAATATGATATATATATATATATATATATATATAACTCTATATATAATAATATAATATAATAATATATATATACTTTATAATATATATACCTAACTATATATATAATATATATATATATATATAACGAAAAAAATTTCTGGCTACGGCCCTATATATATATATATATATATATATATATATGTAACCAAAATGTAATAATAATAACTTAATAATAATAACCAATAATATAAATAATAGCGCATACTGTAATAGCAGCCAATAACATAATAGCTTAATATATGTTACTTAATAAGCAACAACCTTGTAATAACCTTATATACTAATATAACTGTAGCCAGCCTTAGTAATATGTATAATAACAATAACTATTAACATATACATAGCCAATATAATATGGCATAACCAATAACCAATAGCTAATAATAATAATAATAATAATAATATATATATGTAGCAACCATATATAATATTTATAACTGCTAACTATATCACACTCATATGTATAATATATAATATAATATATATATGTAATAATATGTAGCCATATTGAAAGGTACATGGCTAGAAATTTATATGTATATATATATATGTAATATATGTATGTAATAATATCTTAATATATATATATAATAATATAATATATAATAATAATAACATATATAATAATAATATTATCATATGATGATGAATACTGAGAATGATGCTATGTCTATCTTTCATGTCTAGTATATTTTATATTTTTCTGCATGCTAATAATATGTATATGTATATGTATTAATATATATATGCTCTACTAATAATAACCTGCAACGCGTATAATCTTTCAGTATCTTCTTTCTCCTTTACTTCATGTACATATATATATATATATATATATATATAATCATTATCATCACCCACCCTCTCTCCCCAAAACTGGGGGTAAGGTGCTTTCATGCACTGGAAACAGAAAAAGTAGTAGAGAATAATATCACGAGAGGGTCGAAGCTTTATACCTTTTAGGTGAGGGAACTCGTGCCAATAAGGAAAATCCACCCTGTGAGCTTCAAATTCCCTCCTTTATGCTATCCTGCAATGTAGGGTTTATCTCTTAACCTAAGTAGGCCACAACCATACCCCCTCACAAAACACCGCCATTCACTCCTATTATGCACCTTTCTTCTCGCCTCTGCCAAACTCAGATTTCTCTCCTTCAGGAATCCTTTTGCTGACTCACTCCACTTTTTCCTCTTGGTCTCCCCCAGCCGGTCGATTCCAGCATACTCACCACTATACATCCGTTTAACCAACCCAACTTTCATTCATCCTTTCCCACATGGCCAAACCATCTCAACATGCCTTTGATTCTCTCATCTACCCCTTTCTTCCCACCACACTCTCTAATATGTTCATTCCTCATTTTATCAATTCTTCTCACACCTAACACACTAAGATTGTCCATCTGAACACATTGTACTTTAGATCTATACCTCTTATTCCTGACCATAGTCTCACTACTATACATTAACACAGGTAAAAAAAAACAAAACACTCATATATATATATATATATATATATATATATATAATATATTATATATATATGTATGTAGCCCACAATATATAATAATATTGTATTAATTGCAATATAATAATTAATAATATAATAATAATAATAATAATAATATGTAATAATAATATAATATTAACAGTAATAATAATAATATATATATATATATATAGCACATATATATCTTCTTCAACTCTAATAATAATAATAATAATAGCCAATAATAATATATATAACTAATAATATATATATATAATATAATAACCATAATATATATAACATAACATATATATATGTATTGCTATCTTCAGCTAACAACAACTTAACCAACCAACTAATAATATGTAATAATATTAGTAACAACCCTATATGCTGCTGTATATATATATATATATATATATATATATATAACATATATATATATATATATATATATATATATTTTCAGAGGGTGGAGTCGGAGTCGGGTCGAGGTCGGTAATTTCAAAAGGGGTGAGTCGGGTCGGAGTCGGAGTCCTGGTATTTTCAGAGGTCGGAGTCGGAGTCGGTAATTTGAAACTTAACCAAACAGCAAACATTACCCATACAAAATAAAAGTTCTACAACAGTACGACAGTGCTAGTACTACAAACTCCACTTAAGCACCATCATTTAAAGATTACTGGTTCTACCATAGCATTACAACATAAAAACTACAAACACGTTCTTCCACAGCACTACTATAAAGGTACTATACTTGAAATATAAGTGCAAATATTACCACAACAGAAGCTAGTACCACAACATTCCCTTACTAGGACTACAGCTGCTTCATCATCGTACTTTTCCAAGAGTACAGGTCCTACCAAAATATTACAATGTCAGGTCTTTTTTATTAGTTCGAATATCGCCATAAATATTATTGTACAATAAAATGCATTTGGGCTCACAAGTACTAACATTGCTATACTTAGATGGACTTTTGAAAGACCCATTACAACACTACCATTCAAACGATACCAGAACAACAGAATTCTATGACCTAATATTATTATTATTATTATTATTATTATTATTATTATTATTATTATTATTATTATTATTATTATTATTATTATTATTATTATTGTGTATTATTATTATTATTATTATTAATATTTTTATTATTATTATTATTATTATTATTATTATTATTATTATTATTATTATTATTATTATTATTATTATTATTATTATTATTATTATTATTATTATTATTATTAAAATAGTATTACAGCAATAACCGCATCAACAATAACAATATTAACCATTAGTACTGCTGCTAGCGCTCCACCACGACATCAACAACTGAAACTTCTGAACTACTACTACTACTACTACTACTACTACTACTACTACTACTACTACTACTACTACTACTACTACTACTACTACTACTAATAATAATAATAATAATAATAATAATAATAATAATAATAATAATAATAATAATAATAATAATAATATAATAATAATAATAATAATTAATAATAATAATAATAATAATAATAATAGCTAATAATAATAATAATAATAATAATAATAATAATAATAATAATAATAATAATAATAATAATAATAATAATAATAATAATAAAATAATAATAATAATAATAATTCTACACCACAAATAGTATTAACTATTAATGTTGACATCTTTATCTTTAATGCTACTACCATAACACTTTGCAGAAGACGAGGAAAAGGAAGGAAGGGATTCGGAGGGTGTGCTTTTTATCTCGTCGAACATAATAGCAACAGAGAAGACGGAAGAGTTTTTGTCTCAGATCGTTTCGTCAGGTATTCTTATTAATTTTTTGAAAATGTAATGCTTGCACCTTTCCGTTAATTGCACAGGAGTTGCAAATTTATAGCAGGTGGTCTAAGAAGTCCGACCCACTTTGTCTCACGTCTAACTTCTTATGGGAGTTCATTGTAAATAAATAGTTCTTCACAAGTTGTGTTGTCCAAAGTCTGGAATAAAATTGAGGCTACTCTCAGTTTGTCTCACTTCCAAATTTGTATGGGAGTTCATTGTGTACATACAAATCGTTCTTCACAAGTCGTGACGATCCAATGTTTGGTATAAAATTGAGGCTAATCTAACTTTATCTCACGCCTAAATTCATGTGGGAGTTCACTGTGTACAAATCGTTCTTCGCAAGTCGCGTCAGTCTATATATAGTCTGACAACAAATTGAGGCTCCTCTCACTCTGCCTCACGTCTGACTTCGTATGGGAATTCACCGTATACAAATAGTCGTTGACAAGTCTTTTCGGATCAAAGTCTTACACAAAATAAAACCAGATTCATTTTTCTGGCCGATAAAGTGTAGGATTTGGACGTGTGCTCGCTTTCAAAGATAAACAGTATACTTCCTTTATAAATTAGCAGATCACATTTCGTGTAGACGGAGCCTCACTAAACCGTCCAGACAAAATGTATCACATCTGCTTTAAGCTTGTCTCTTATTTCTTTTATCACTTAGACTGTCTGCTTCTGCTTGACTGTTTATCAATCTGTCTTGCTATATATATATATATATATATACCCGCGCCGCTATATATATATGCTCTTCTGCTGTATATGCGCATATGCTGCTGCTGCTGCTGCTGCTGCTGCTGTTTCCTAGTATATTCTTGAGTAAAACTCGCTTCCGAATTATACAACATGTGGTGTTCTTTATTCTCCACATAGCGTTTTTCTGTTTTCTGTTTGTATATTTCTTTATTCTTAATGTCTGCCTTTCTGTCTGTATCTCATTATTATTATTATTAGTAAATTATTAGTATTATTAATTATTATTATTATTATTATTATTATTATTTATTATTATTATTATTACATTAATTATTATTATTATTATTATTATTATTATTTCTAAAAACTCAATATCGGCATTTATTTTAATGTATGATTTTGATGCTTTTTACAAGCCTCCTGAAAGTATTTTTTTCAACAGAAGAAATTTTCTTCAATATTATTCTTGAATAAAATAAATAAAACTATTGATTTCATAAATGTACCAAGCTT
>JABUQX010066686.1:0-40000 GCA_015478945.1 Trachelipus rathkii | reverse complement strand
TATCTTCATTGATTGTCCCCAACTGGACCCTTTTCGCCGTTGCCATTTTCCTACTTTATGGTCCACAACACATTCAAAAAGATTATTCCCACTTTAGTAGTAACTCTATTTTCTTGTATCTCCATGAAGCGAATATTCTTAACAACATATGATTTTGTTATGTAATATTAGGACTATTTATAATGTAAGGATATAATTTCATTTTATTATTTTTTTTTATTTTTTTTTTGGCTGAATATTCATTTCGCCATTCAAATTTTTCTTGACATTCAAAAATGTACATGCCAGGACCCACCCATGAAGTTGATTTTTTCATCTCAGTATGACCGCTTCTTTGTGAGCCGTGGTGGGTTCTGTACATTGACTCAAAAAAAAAACAAGAAAAAAAACAAAAGAACTACTACTATTACGATTGCTACTATTACTACTACTACTATTGTAACTAATGCTAATATTTATACTTATACCACTATTAATAATAATAATTAAATAATAATAATAATAATAATTAATAATAATAATAATATAATAATAATAATAATTAATAATAATATAAATATAATAATAATATTAATAAAATTATAATAATAATAATAATAATAATAATAATAATAATAATAATAATAATAATAAAATAATAATAATAATAATAAAAATTAATAATAATAATGATAATAATAATAATAATAATAATAATAATAATAATAATAATAATAATAATAATAATAATAATAATAATAATAATAATAATAATAATAATAATAATAATAATAAAATTATTATTATTATTATTATTATTATTATTATTATTATTATTATTATTATTAATTATTATTATTATTATATTATTATTATTATTATTATTATTATTATTAATTATTATTATTATTATTATTATTATTATTATTATTATTATTATTATTATTATTATTATTTATTATTATTATTATTATTATTATTATTATATTTCCAGTCCTTCAGATTTTAGAGTCTCTGTGCCGTAGGAGGATTCAGGTCCACGCTCACACTCAAATCCTTCTGACGAAGGAATCCCTTAGCGCCCTTGACCTCAGTTCCTCCGCCGAGAATATTCAGGATATGATTGGGTTAGTCAACACGCTATTAACATATATATATATATATATATATATATATATATATATATATATATATATATATATATATATATATATATATAGTATATATATAATATATATACTATAAAAACTTCTGGAGTCGCCAAATATATCACATATATAATATATAATATATATATATATATATCATCAACATCATCATCACCCACATTCTTTCCCCAAGACTGGGGGTAAGGTGCGTAACATGCACCGGAAACAGAAAAGAAGTAGAAGAAAAGGAAGCCCAGCCTTACCGCCCCTTTTATACCAGGGCTGTGGAGTCGTAAAATAAATTTTTCGACTCCGACTCCAACTCCGACTCCGACTCTCTTAAACAATTCAAATTTGGATTTTCGACTCCGACTCCACTTCACTTAAACAAAAATTTTCGACTCCGGACTCCGACTCCAGCAGTCAAATTCAAAATTTCGACTTTGACTCAGAACTAGAGTTACAATAAAACATTTTTTTGTTGCAACAATTTTTTTTTTCGCTTGCTTTTGAGAATAAAAAGCTATACCACTTTTCCAATGAATCTAATCTCCAAATGATATACGGTAAAGTACCGTAAAGACATAAAGATGCAAGCAAAACACATGACAAACAAATATATTTCAGTTTCGGAAACAAATGTATAACGTAATTATAATGCAAATTATTTTTATTTTTATTATAAAACAGCCATTAAAAAATTAACAGTTTAATACTTTATGTTTCAATAATAATAATAATAATAATAATAATAATAATAATAATAATAATAATAATAATAATAATAATAATAATAATAATAATAATAATAATAATAATAATAATAATAAAATAATAATAATAATAATAATAATAAAATAATAATAATAATAAAATAATAATAATAGAAATAATAATAATAATAATACTAATAATAATAATAATAGAAATAATAGAAATAATAGAATAATAATAATAATAATAATAATAATAATTAATAATAATAATAATAAATAATTAATAATAATAATAAAATAATAATAATAATAATAACGAATAATAATAATAAAATAATAAAATAGATAATAGCAATTAACAAAATCGCTTATGAAATAAAAAAACAAAAGAATTTCTGACAAAATTAAAAGAACTGAGATTTTATAATTTAGCGTATATATATATATATATATATATACAAAATACATTCAAACTTTTCAAATATAAATAGGCCTATATATATGTATATATATATATATATATATATATATATATATATATATATATATATATATATATATATATATATATATATATATATATATATATATATATATATTAGTGATGCAGATAACATCCGCATCCGCGGAGCATCCGCACATTATTAAAGATCCGCATCCGCATCCGCATCCGCGCTTTGCCATGCGGATGTTGCGCGTATTTTTTGTCGAGATTTGATAAAGAATTTATAATAAAATTACTAAGATGAAACTGAAAATGACACGAAAATGAGTTGAAGGTAACTCAAAAACGGTTTGATATTCTATATCTTACTGTTATCAAAGAGAAAAAAATTCTATTTACGCATTGGATTTTTTGTAAAAATTTAAAAATGTAAATTATTTTTATTATAGAAGTTCGAGTTGGAGGAGCTACATTTCTTTTCGGCTACATTTCTTTTGGCAATTTTAATGAAATATCAAAATAAAATTAAAGAAAGAAGAAATTTCAAAATATTGAGTTATAACTAAAGTGAAGCTGCTTTATTCGTAGTTGTCGAATCCTATGAAGAAAATTTGAACCATCTTCAAACTGAAAATGAAGATGGTTTAAAAGGAAGGGAAAGATGTAATAAAACTAAAGCTAGAAAACGCTTTGGTTATGTGGAAGTTAATAACCTTCATACTATTGCAACTTACTTAGATCCCCGTTATAAAGCAAGTTTTTTGTTCACAATATTAGAACAAGTTAAATTTTGCCACTTGTGTTACAATTGTAAAAACTTTCCAATTTCGAACAGTCTATTAATTCGCCACCCATTAAAAGGAAAAAACGAAATCTACAGAACCAACACCTTCTACAAGTAAATCAATAACAGATTCACTGGAAGAATTTCTACAGTCCAGTAGTGATGAAGAAACACACGCATTACCAAAAGATGTAGTGCAATGATTGAAAAGTATCACCAGAAAAAACGACTTGATACAAAGATGATCCAATCAGTTTAGGTATGGAAAGTTAAGCAAAAATGTATACTTACGCTTGGTAACACTTGCAAGGAAATACTTGGCCTGTCCTCCAACTAGTGTTCCAAGTGAGAGAGTATTTAGCAATACTGGGCTAATATATGATGATAAGAGAAACAGACTCTCAGCAGAAAAGGCAGAAAAATTGATGTTTCTCAAGCACAACCTTCCTACATTTGAATTTCAATACTAGTGCAAAAAGTATATAATCCATTGTAAAATCTCTTTCATTAAGGGCGGGGGAAAGAGGTTGGTGGGGTGCATTTAAGTTGGGTCCCCGTCCCGCACCCTGGTAACACAATTATCTTAATAGATTGTGGCTAAAACTCAATATATATATATATATATATATATATATATAATATATATATATATATTATAATATATATATATATAATATTATATATATATTATATATAAATATATACATGAGTCATATATATATATATATATATATATCCGCATCGCATCCGCCGGATATTATAATCAAACATCCGCACTCCGCATCAGAATCTGGGAAAAAAGATGACATTTATTTATTGACTGAACAAATATATATATATATATAACAGATACAAAATTACATATACTATATATAATATATAGATATATATATATATGATATATATATAATATATATATATATATTATAATATATATATATTATATATATATATAGATATATATATAATATATATAATATATATAGATATATATATATATGATATATATAATATATATATATATATATATATATATATAATTATATTATATATATTATATATAATATATATATTATATATTATATATATATATATATATACAGTATATATGGATTGCCTAAAATACACAAAAACTCAAAAAATTCACCTTTGAGACCTGTAATATCTATGTGCGGAACGGTTAACACACGAAATTGCCCAATATCTGAACAGCATTATCCGACCATTTCTTAATAACTCTTTCATAGTTAAATCAAATAATGAAACATTATGTAATTTATCAAACTTAAAACTTGAAGCCACTAATATATTCGCCTCACTTGATGTAGAATCTTTGTTCATAAATGTACCGGTTCTTGATTACGATTGACATAGATTAACTAAGTGTATCACTCAAATAACCTACCCCCACCAGATATATCAGAACAACATATGAGGAACCTTTTATTAATTTGCTGTACTCAAACACCGTTTAAATTTAAAGAAAACATATATCTAACAAACTGATGGAGTGCCGATGGGCTCACCACTTTGGCCTACATTTTTCTGACTTCTATATGTTCCAATCTGGGAAAAAACAAAATTCCTCGTGGAAACAAACAACTTTTAACCCCGTATTTACATAAGGTATTGTCGACTACATCCCTCACTATTTTTAGGAACATAGATCATATACATCAGTTCATCAATAGAATTCAAGAGTTGTCATGCTTAAAATTCACATACGAAACTTAGGTTAATATAATGCTATCTGTTTTTTAGACATCAAAATCAGTGTTAATTCTGACGGCTCATTATCTACAGGCATACATGTCAAACCCACTGATAATGGTCTGTATATGAAATATGGATCCTATTCACCGACTATTTACAAAAAATCTATCGTAAAATTTTTAGTTTACAGAGCATACAACCTATGTTTAACTTGGGAAAACGTTTTGATGAAGAAATTTGCCGCATTAAGTAAAATTTGGTATAAACTGTGATCATCCACAATATTCATTTGAAAAATTTAATTAATAAAAACCCTTACAAATTATATAATAAAGAAAGTAAAAATAATCAGAAAAATTCGATAAAATTCTTCATTCAAAACTTCCAAATTGCTATTTGTTCAGTAAGAAGAGAAGTGCCTGTGTCGTAAAATATTTGGAATTTCTCACCTCAAAACTAAAGACACCTCAAAAAATTTAAAGGCAGGGACTATACCTTATAAGTCCAAACAACGTCATCTTCTTACACAAGAGATTATTTGCCCGACAACCGATCACGTTGTGTACAATTTAACTGCCCTGGTTAGACTGTACCGTCGACATATATTTGAGTATATCCGAAGAAATAGATGGTCGGACAGGGCATAATCAACATCTCTACAGTCCAGCAAAACTTTGGAACATTTTCAATACGGCACGATGGTCATCAACTATTTAGTAATATTTCTAAACACCTTCACAAATTTATACGGATTGTGTGAAGTCCAGAAACTTAAAATTGCGGAGGCCTTCTTCATTAAACACGCAACCAGGCATTAACATAAAATTTTATGTATATATTAGTTCAGACTCAATATCATTTGATTACTTATTATATATCGAATTTAAAGACTCATTCGCTTACAAGAAATAATCCTCTGAAGATGTTTCTTCAAGTATAGAGACGAAAACGCGTCGGGAAAATCTATGGTAAATGATATCTTCTTCGTATATTAATTTTCAAAGCATTATTGGTAAGGAAAAAATTAAATTATGTACAAAAATAAATATTTAGAACGTTGGAAATAAAATCAAAAACTTTAATAATAATAATAATAATAATAATAATAATAATAATAATAATAATAATAATAATAATAATAATAATAATAATAATAATAATAATAATAATAATAATAATAATAATTCTCTAAATTTTCGACTCCGACTCCGACTCCACTTACACAAGAATCTTCGACTCCGACTCCGACTCCACTTGCACAGAGTTTTCGACTCCGACTCCGACTCCGAGAAAATTGCACGACTCCGACTCCACGACTCCGCAGCCCTGTTTTATACCTATTAGTGAGAACTCGTCGCAGTCAGAAAATCCACCCTGGAGCTTCACGGGACCGCGACGGACCCTCACTATGCCATTTCGTCAATGTGGGGTTCATCCATTGGCCCAGGTGGCCCACAACCATACCCCCTTTCAAAATCCCGGCATTCACTCCTTTTATGCACCTTTCTTCTCGCCTCTGCCAAACTCACATTCCTTTCCTCCAGGCACTCCTTTACTGACTCAATCCACTTTTCCTTCGGTCTCCCAGCCGGTCGATTCCCAGCACACTCACCACTATACATTCGCTTATACCCAGACAACATTTTTAATTTGTTTCAAATATGAAACAAGTTTGCAACGTCAAACTTGCAAGCTTGCTATAAGCTTGCCTAGGATTTCCGCAAGTGTGATTTATATTATGTATCAAACATGCTAGTTTTTTTTTTTGCAGACTTACAACAAGTGTGCGTAAGCTTGCAACAAGGTTGTGCATTCTTAAATAAGTTAGCACAGCAAGTTAAATACAAACTTCCGAAAACTTAAATGAGTGTTATTTTTACGATCTTTATTCAATAACTTAAATTAAATTTTGACGTTAACTAACTACGGCTTAATCAACATCGATTAATGACGTTGCTCATGTTAATCCGACCGCCTCTGCGTGACACCAGACTACACCTTTGACCCCCACTTTTATTCTCTCGAGACTAGTTTTGAACTTGGGCCACTTAAATGATAGTTCAGCATTTTACCACTGAGCTAATACCACAACATAATTAAAACTGCATTACAATATTATTTATATTTGACATAGCAAATATTTGAGATTATTTTTTAAGAATTTATTTATTTTAATTATATATATATATATATATATATATATATATATAATAATATAATAAGTATATATATATATATAATATTATATATATATATATATTTAATATTATATATATAATATATATATAGTATAATATATATATAATATATATATATAATATATATATATATATATATTTATATATTAATAATACTATATAATATAATATATAATATATATAAATTTATTCTATATATATATTTATAATATATATATATATATATATATATATATATATATATATATATATATATATATATATATATATATATATAATATAGATATATATATAATATATATATAATATATATTATATATTATATCAATTATATTATTATTATTATTTTATCAAACTTAATCCCGCTTAAGCGGGGTAGTTGTACGTGCAGCTTCCCTCATTCACACTTCCTCTCATCTCGCCCCCACCCACCTCCTCCATTC
Source organism: Trachelipus rathkii (assembly GCA_015478945.1). NCBI lineage: Eukaryota > Metazoa > Arthropoda > Malacostraca > Isopoda > Trachelipodidae > Trachelipus > Trachelipus rathkii. Next base: position 32,574 of record JABUQX010066686.1, on the reverse strand, counting down.
CATCTATCTCTCGCCAACACCCTACCTTCCTCCACCCTCATCCTCACTCTTCCACATTTCCTTTATTGCCCTCCATCCACCTTCTTCTTGTCTCCCCCTTCCCTCTCCCTTCTAAAGTCCCTCCAGCTTCCCAAACTCTCTCTAACCACCCTCTGTTCCTGACCATTTCTCTCAGATCCACACTCACCATCCTCACATCCTTCCCGCTCTTGTCTACTCCTAATATATATGCGTGCGCGAGAGCGACAAGTAGCAAGTCACGTATCAATATATGCGATACTCTAAGTTCCTAAGTCTCGCTTCTCTTACTTAACACCACATATCGCGCTCTCAACCCCATTTCTCTCAAACCTTCCAACCATCTTGGACTTAGCATTCAACCCCCATGTTACACACCCATATAGTACCGGTACACAAATTATTTCAAACATACTTATCTTAAGTTATGTGATAAATCCCCCCTTCCCATAATTCCCCAGACCACTCAATGCTCTCATTCCTTCTCCTATTCTGTGATCTATCTCTTCCTTCATCCTCTCCTTGCTTACCTCCATCCCTAAATCATCGAAAACCTTTACGCTCTTCTAATACTTACACCTCCTACTCAAACTCAACACTCATCCCCTCACTGTTTCCTCCTCCCTCAAACCACAACTACTTTACTCTACCCTATATCTAATATCCTTTTTGTTCCACACACTCGCTCAAACTCCTTCCCAAATACTTACAATCTCTTTCTGAATTCTTCGCCACAAGGCAGTATCAAATCCGCAAAAAGTACATGTTCACTTCCATCTAATCACTCCCTATCCATCAATTCCACCTCCTCTCCCCTCCCTCATCATTCCTCTGCAGACACTCTCCATCAAATAAATTGAAAAGCCACGGGACATTACACATCCCTGCTCACCCTCCTCTACCCCAAACATCTCACTCTCCCCTCCTAATACTCTCACACACCATTCTACTAATCCTATAAAAGGCCCTAATACCTTTACCTAATTTCCTCCCTACTCCATATTCCTCCAGCACCTTTCCATATCTCCTCTTCCACTCCTAATCATATGCTTTCTCCAGATCTAAAAAACACAAATACACTTTCCCTTTCCTTTCTATACCTTTCTCCAAAGCATCTCACTTGTAAGAGATTCTTGATCCACGCACCCCCTTCCCACCCTAGATCCCCTTGTTCTTCCCCCATTCTCTCCCTCCGTTAAATCTCTCACCCTCTCATTTAGTATTTCCCATGCACTTTCCCTACTACACTCAAAAGACAAATACCTCTATAATTCCCAACACTCCATCCTATCGCCCTTTCCCTTATCAGGAACCAAACAACGCATCCTGCCCAATCCTGTGACTCTCCCCCCTCCAACAGAAATATAATAAACCTATACAGCCATTCCCTCCAACCCCTCTGCCTCCCATCTGTACCAAACATTCCCATACTCACACCATCTAGACACTGTGGACTTTCCTTTGTTTTCCTTTCAGTTACCGTCCCTAATAATTTGCTTCCATTTGATTCCAATACCCCTCCTGCCCCCGTTACCCCCATCCTACCGTGTCTTGTAAATCCTCCTCATCTCTCCCACCCATTTCTTCAATAATCCTCTAAAATAATCCCCCCATCTTTTCCTCACACCGCTATCCTCCCTTCCGTATCCATTCCCTTCCCCTCCTTACCCTCTCACCTAGACCCCTCCATCTCTTCCTTTTTTTTTATTACTTCTTTCCATGAATTCTTGCTCCCTGATTCCAAAATTTTCTTGTCAAATTCTACATCCATTCAGTATTTGTGTCATTTCTCTTCGCCCTCCCACTGCCCTCTTGCTCCACTCTAACCAATTCTATATGTTTCCTCCCAGCTTTCCACTTCTCCTATTCCCCAACCATTTCACATAAACAATTTTTTTTCTTTTCACAACTCTCACCTCCTCACTCCACCATTTCACTTCCTTTCCTCTACTTGCTCCCGATCCTTTTTACTCCACAAATCCTCTGGCCTCTTCACAAAATTGCTCTTTAAATGCTCATCACCACTCCTCCTCCACTTCCCCAATTTCCGTCCCTCTCACGTCCCTAGACCTATCCTCCATACCCCTCCTGAACTCCCTCTGACACATGCCTCATCTAATTTTTTCCACTTAAACCTCTATTCTCCTCTTTTTTTCTCTTTCCCTAACCGTTACCGCTCTCCTTCTACCTTATCCCTTATACTTCAGCAACCATCCTGAAAATATGATGCTAGTATGAACCCACCTACTCCTGCCCCTCGAATACAGTTTACATTAGAATGCTGCCCTATCCTTTCTATTTATAAACACATAATCCAGTACCGCCCCCCCCCGTTATCTCACTCTTCCATGTATACTTAAGGTTTTCACTTTTCTTGAACCAAGTGATTCCCCACTAATAATTCTTCTAGTCAACAAAACAATTCTACACAGACTTTCACTCCAATCATTCCTTTCCCCCTACCCCAAATGGACCTGTAATTCTTCCCATCTCCTCTCTTCCCACTTCTGCAGTCAAATCTCCTAATAAACAAATTTTGTCATTTACCCCGAAACTTTCCCAACAGTCATTCAACTCACTCCAAAAACTTTCTCTCTCCTCCTCCCTCGCTCCAGTTACTGGTGCATCCAAAAATTAACGGCGGGGCATATAAAAACCCACATTTTCCCCCAAAATTTCATTTTAACCCACATTAATCTCGAACTCACCTATTTGCACATTTTTACCTTATCCCACAACTCTTTCCTCATAACTATTCCTACCGCCTTCCCTGCCCCTCCACTCCTCGTTACACGTCCACCCCCGAAAATCAAACCTTAAATTTCCAGAAGTCCACTCCTTCTATCCCTTGTCAGCTTTGTTTTTTCGTTCAACCTAGGCACAATCCAAACCTTTTTCTTTCGAAACCTTAAGCCCACCTCTTCCCTTTTCAAATCCTCATTTATCCTCTCACATTCATGACAACCACTCTAAATCTAATCTCTTTTACCCATCCTAACTCTTTACTCCCCTTACTCTCTTTAATCCTGACGGCCTCTATTCACCACTCTATGCTTTCACTAATTCCCACACTTGATTGGCTTGCACGCTTACCAGGGATCCCACAACCTGAGGCCCTTCCCAATACCTCAAGCTCCAAACCCGCTCAAACAACCACCACCCTAAAAATACCCTAAACTATATTCTAAACTAATTCCCTGAATAATCACACTATAAAAACTTAAATTAAAACTTATGTTATTGTGTTACAAGTTAATAATAGCTTTTGATGTATACCTTCTACTGTTGGAAGCACTCCTCTCTTCTCAGATTTCTAACCATTCCTATATGTAACATATCAAAAAAGGATCCTTGATTAGATCTCCTTCGATCTTGAAGATACTCTTTCTAGAGTTCCTTTGCTTTTTTGTTTTTCTAACACTTTGAGTGAGAGAGAGTGCAGCGAGAAGAACCTGAGGTGATCTTTTTCATGCGTAAGACAATAGTAGGAAAACCTCAGTAAATATTCTAGTTCTTTCTGATGATCGATATTTGTAGGCACAGAACACTTGTACTTAAATTTTATTTAGAATTACTTATGTTACTTTTACTAAGTTGCACTTGGATCCTTGAGATCCTTGAATATTCTTCTTCAAGTAAAACAAGGCAAGAAACCTCAACAAAATCTAAGAGTCCAAAAGCACATATATTGGTAATTATGCCACTTCACAATATGAACTTAAGCTGTATTCATATTATAGTTTTTTATAATATATATATCGATACAATATATAGCTATATATATATATATATATATATATATATATATATATATATATATAATATATATTAATACTATATAATTATATTATAAATATTATATATAGAAATATATTACTATATATATATATATTATAGTATCTAATATATTATATATATAGATATAATAAATAATATATATAATATAGTAATATATATTTATATATATATAATACTATATATAATATATATATATATATATGATATATAATATATATATAATATATATATATTATATATATATATATATATATAATATACTATTTATATTATATAATAGTATATATATATAATATATATATATACTATTATATATAATATATATATATATATATATAATATTGATATATATATATACTAATATAATATGTGAAGTATGTGTCAAACTTTCCTGCAAGTTTGCTAACAATAATTTTTTAGCAAGTTTGGACCTGCATTTATTTTAATCAATAGCATCAAATATTGAGTAAACTAAAAAGCTGTCTGCAAGTTGCTCAAGTCTTTTCGCTACGTTGTCCCCAGGGCTAATTAAAATCAAAGTTTTTCAAAGTTGCAGCAGTTACAGCTTGCTGGGTCATTCAATCCTGACTATCATCCATCCCTTTTCCACATGACCAAACCATCTCACCAGCGACGTTTTATTAATTCTCTCTTACCTCCTTTTCTTCACAACCACACAACCTCTCTAATAACGTTCACTTCCTCATTTTATCAATTCTTACTCACCCCTAACACGCCCTAAGATTTGTCCATTCTTGTAACATTGAACGTTAAATCGTAATTCCTCTTTCCAGACCATAGTCCTCACTTACTAATACATAATCATTAGGTAACAACAAATATCGCTCATGTAAGACCCTACGCACTCAAGACTTAGTCCCTTACATCCACCAACGATTTAAAATTGCACCAGCCACGTTCTCGCCATTCACAACTTTCTTAAGTACTCTCTGCATCATCCTTTCAATTTTCATCCAACATATATTCCTAAATATTTTAAACTCAGACACTTGTTCCAGCTACTCACCATCTAACATACCTTCACACAGGATTGTCCCCACTCACAACCATAATCTTACTCTTATCCTACATATAGCTTTTCGAAACTCTTCCTTTTAATACCCTGCCCGATCAATATTCTCTAAAGCTCTCTGTTTATATATTTCGCGCAAACACAAACCAAATTTTGCTGCATTATAATAGGTAGGAGCACCCTCGACACCAGTCTCTCATTCTCCGTCATTCTAACAACTTCCCCTGCACCTCCCACCTCCTAATTTTTTTCATAACCACATTCATATACGAAATTGGATAACCAAGGAGCATAAAACACATCCCTTGCCCTCACTCACTATTAATATTCGCAGACCAATCACTTTTGACTCCATTATTTCTTACATCAGCGCTTCGACTATCAGTCATATATACCTTGATTTTAGTTCAGAAGCTTACCTAGTATATCACCATTGATGTCACTAACAGCCTGCAAATGCGCTTCCCTATTAATCTCTATCATATCCCTGTTGCAAATCCATGAAAACTAAATTTACATTTAATTCTTCTTTCTCCCTCATTTCTCAATGCATTGTTTAAATGTTTAAAGATTTGATCAACACATTCTTTACCACTTCTTAACGCACCATGTCTTTCACTCAATCAAGTCCTTCAGTCACTCGACGAACTCTTTCGACCAAAATACCACATATATCTTCCCAACAACACTGCAAGTAAACTAATTCCTCTATAATGTAATTCTTCTTCTTATCTGCCTTAGCCCTTATATAAAGGTTCTATTACTGGTTCTCTCTCCCCAATCCCGCGGTCCTCTCGGAAATCCCTCCATAAACCTTGTTATCTATCACTATTCCTAAATCCATTTAATTCCCATTCTACGTCCTGCCGTTCTTGATAATATATATAATAATATATATATAAATATAATATATATATATATATATAATTGAGTATATATATATATATATTATATATATTATATATATAAATTATATATATATATATATATATGTATATTATATATTATTATATATATAAATATATAATATATTATAGTATAATATATATTATAAATATATATATTATATAATTATATATATATATATATATATAGTATATATATATATAATAGATGAAATAAAATAAAATAAAACGAAAAGGAAACTTTGTCGTGCTATCTGCTACGAAACTCACTAACACTCTCCTAGCCTTCCTAATCACTTCTTCTATAATATATTCCTTTAATATGCATAATATTTTCATGATTTTTGCATTAGCTTCCTAGACATGGGCCTGATCGAGCTAAAAAAAGAAAAATAAAATAAAAGAGCTGTTTTGACACTCTATTACAAATGCAGACATTTACTTTAAATTTATTAGTTCATTTCCCAAAATTTATTAATCGTTAAATCAAAAATTCCGGAAATACCGTATAATTCTCATGGGCTTACATCGTAGCATGGAGGCATTTCAGTTCGTTATACAAACGGAATTATTATGGTTGTATGGTTTTGAAGTGTCAAAAATTACCTCTTTTTTGTTTACATATACTATTATGGTCGGCAAAGAAAAGTGTGGTGTGGAAATACTTCCAGTGAAGTCTAATGACTCTGTAAAATGCTCGTGATATTACGTTTTCAAAAAAAGGACGAGAAAAAAGAGTTAAAAAATCATTTGAAATTAAAGCTAAAAGACAGTTAAACGTATAACCTGATGGAAGAAGCACGAAAAAAAAAAAAAAAAAAAAAAAAAAAAAAAAAAAAAACTTGCCATAAGCAAATGAAATCTAATATCAAAAGTATTTCAACTAAGAGGGTAGATAACCGTAATAGCTGAAATGAAAAGAGATGACAATCTAACCATTACATGTGGAAGATATTGGATTCATGAGATTATTGATGGAGGTTGTTTTACAATGCAAACTGAGGCAACGGAATTTCTACTCTTCCCTAATATACAATGAAGTATATGACTCTGCTTTCAATAAAATAAAGCAAATAATTGAAGAAACAAAGCAATACAATAAATTTGTTTTCACTACAGATGTATGGTCAGATACTTCAGTTGGGATGTCGCTACTGAGTCTGACTGTACATATTATCAAGAAAACGTTTGAGAAAATAAATCCTGCATTAGGTGCTGTACCTTTAGATGATCGGCACACAGAATACATTTCAAGAAAATTTGACGAAATGTTGAAAAAATGGGACATTGAAAGAGCAAGCGTTCTTTGTGTTATGCGCGATTCTGGAACAAACATGAAAACATGAACACTTTTGCTTTACTATACATAACTGAACAATTTTCATCGATGAGTCCCAGCTAGTTTGATTTACTGATTTACTGATTTACTGCTTTAGGGTATGTAAAAACATAAATTTTTTAAGTTATAAACCTGAAAAGAATAAAAATTTTAGTAAAAAATATATTTTTAAACAAAAGAAAAATAAAATAAATAAAAGTTTTGTGCTATGTTATAAAAAGTATGACTTGAATCAATAGATCAATAGATCAATAGATCAATCGGATGGGTGTGGGAGGGGCAGGTGGGTGGTTTGATTTACTAGGCTTTACGGTATCGTAGAAAATGTACTTTTTTTCGTTATAAACATCAAAAAGAATAAAAGTTTTGTGTTATGTTATACAAAATATGACTTAATCAATAAGTCAATACATCAATTAGATCAATAGATCAATAGATCAGTGTGGAGAGAAGGGTGGGTGGTTTGATTAACTTGCGTTTGGTAATTAATACTAGCGCAAATTTAACGTTATGATTACATAAGAAGAGGTCATATACATTTTTAGTAAAACAAAATGTTAAACAAAGTAAACAAAAAAATAAATAAAATTTGAAAAAATAAATAATTTTTAAAAAATAAACAACGATTAAGAACAAAACGAATAATAACATATTAAAAAACAAACAAACCCATCATGTACACGACCTCATAATCTATCCACCATGTTCAATTTCACAGCAATAAGTCAAGCCAATTAACCAAAAAAAAAAAAAAAAAAAAAAAGAAAAAAAAAAAAAAAAAAAAAAAAAAAAAAGAAATAAAAAAAAAAACATATGTAAAAAAACACTAAACAAACCATTACTTCAGGCGTAATCACCAAAACTACATTTCAGAACAGAAAGTAAATGATGTTTCACAAATAACTAATAAAACATCTGAAATAATGAATGAAAAAAAAAAACAACAACCAACAGTAGCAGCACATCTTACTTTATCACCATCTCAATTTCCCAAAAAAAAAGGACTTACCAAAAAACAAAGAAAATAAAACGAAAAACATAATAAAAAAAACCGCACCATCAATAACCAGAACCTCATAATCTATCACCATGCTCAATTCACAACAATAAGTCAGAACCAATTACCTTCGAAGGCAGATCAATGCGCGACCGGAGCGGAGTCGGTAGTCGGACGTGGAGTGCGTAAAAATGATTCCCTGCGGGAAACGTTTCGAATCAAAAATCGATACCTGCGGTATTCGATTTTTTCAACCTCAACGCCAAGGTCGAAGAACCCCCTCTGGGGGGGTCCCTGACACCTTTTACGCTTACGAACTTATAACTCCATATTCGAGATCTTCGGTCCGATAACATATATATGACATATTTGTATATAACACAAATATTTACTAACTCGGCACCGCACCGGCTTCAGCACCGGTGCCGTTCCGGATTCCGAATCCCGATCCGTATCCTACTTACCCTTCCTAATCTATTACCGTCCCTAATTTCAGTCCTCAACGGTCATTTCATTTTTGAGGACAGTGCCCGCGCGTAACCATGTTTGTATGCTCGCGTGCCCGTAAAAATTCAACCTCAAACATAAGATTCCCTTCGGAAATCGATTTCGACTCTTTGTATTCATATATATATAATATATATATATATACATATATATATATATATATATATATATATATAAGATATATATATATATATATATATATATAATATGATATATAATATATATATATAATAATAATATATATTTATATCATAACACAAAATTTAGTGACCTGTTCCATGATTCTACTCACTCATGTAGTTTGTATAATCAATGTCTCAGAAGTTTTCATTTCATTTTTCATATATATATATATATATATATATATAATATATATAATATATATATATATATATATATATATATATATATATATATAATTTATATATATATATATAGCATATATTATATATTATATCGAATAAGATAAACTGCAAAATGAGCACTCAGAGTTATAATTTTTGATAATATTTATCCCTTGGAGGCGACACAAAATTTAAAAAGTTTAAATTTTCTTTTATTTTAGATACATATATTGTGTTACAAAAAACTTTCTTTTGAATTTTATTTAATTCTTTCGACCAATATATATAAGTATATATATATATATAATATAGTAAATATATATATATATATATATATATATATATATATCTATATATTATATAATATATAAGAGAGTATATATATATATATATATTATATTATAATAATATTATATATATATAATATTAATATAATATATGTATATATATATATTTATATATAAGTATATATGATATATATATATATATAATTATATTATATATATATATATATATATATATATAATATATATAGATATAACTATATAGATATTATATAATATGTATATTATATAACTGTAGCCTTCATAATAGAAGGAACAGGGAACACGCATGCGCTGATTGTGGGAAAATAAGACATCAGCATCGGTGGAATTAAATTTGACGTTCCGATGCATCACTTATATATAATAATATATATACGTATATAATATATATTATATATATAAATATATAATATATATTATATATATATATATATATAATTATATATATATAATATATAATATATATATATATATATATATAATACTATATAATATATTATCAGCGGCGATCGGTGGCTATCATCTTGGGGAAGCAATTCGAGCGAATATAGTATATAATATATATATGTTATATATATTATATAATATAGTAAGATATATATAATTATATATATATAATTAGTATATATTATATATATATTCAATATATAATATATATATATATAATATTACAGTTAACTCATCACTCACGCGAAGCCCTTTCAACGGAGGGGGCGGCAAAATAGAACAAGGAAAAAACCTCACCAATCCTTAGGCCTAAGGCAAATCTCTCAGGTGATGACCCAGAACTGTTAAGAGAGAGGGAAGCGTTAATATAGTGAAACACAGTAAGAAAGCGAGGATTTCCACAGAAAGAAGTAGCTGGAAAGAATAAGCACCCAAACAAGACAAGTCTGTGTTCTCAATACCGCACAGGCAAATCATGCGAGAGCATGTACCTGTCTTGTATCGGTGCGAGCGACGCAAATGGAAGGTGGAATGCGAGTGCCAAATCTTACTCCCCAGACATCTACCGCTGTAGTACCTATAGAAAAGAATAGTGCGCTAACGTCAACGTCGCAGAGATTAGAGGGCAAAGAAGTGAAAGTAGGGGACAGTTATTAGTCCTTAGCTACACTCAACCCTAAACCAATAGAAGGGTGGGAGCCGGCCCCCGCCCCCGAAAATATATATCTATATATTATTATATATAATATATATATATAAATATATATATATTAGATATAATATATATATTATATATAAACATATATATATTAGTATATATTATATATATATATATAATATATATAAATATATAGCGTCAGTGGTTATGGTAGTTTAGTCGTCATGGGGAGGCAATTGAGCATATATTATATATTTATATATTAGTATATATATATATTAAATATTAAAATATAATAATTAATAATATATACTATAAATATATATATTATATATAATATATAATATATTAATATATATATATATAGGTATACTAGAGGTATATAGTAGTAACAAGAAGGTCCCCAGATGTACTATAGTTTTAAAAACTATTGTCCTATATTTTTGATTCAATAGAAATATTAAATTAAATTTAAAATTTATTTCCTACAATTTATTAAAATTATAGTCATAATACATTATTCAAAGCATGACATTTGCCTTGAGTATTACTATACCTACGAGCTCTTTCCATGTGCCAAAGTAAAAAAAAATTTACTCAGTGACGTCACGTACGGATGCTAAAGGTAATCAATAGCCCCAAAAGAATCCCTCGAGGTTGATTTAGCATACCAAATGTGTTTTATTTTCTAAAGTAAATTTGAAATTTTTAAGTAAAATATTTGTAAAGAATTTTATTGTTTTTTAACAATCAATTTCGTATATTAAGCGGAAAAATGTGCTTTTGAATAGGAAGAAAATAATAGTTAATGATTTTATTGTTAAAAAAAAAAAAATTAATTCAGCGGGAAAAGGATGCTTTTAATAATTTTGTCATTTACTTATGAGTAAATTACATTTGCCTCTCTCTCTCTCTCGTCTCGTCTCTCGTCATCTCTCTCTCTCTCTCTCTCCTCTCTCTCATCTCTCTCTCTCTCTTCTCTCTCTCCCTCTCTCTCTCAACCAAAATCGAACTGAAACTGAAAAATTGATAAAAAGAATGATTAATTGTATATAATTAATGTAATTGTTTTAAGATTGAAATACTCTTAAATATTTGAAATTATATTTTTAATCTACAGAGAAGCTTTGTTTCCCTGCTGCCAGTTCACACGCACGTGCCTTTGATCTTATATATATTATATATTTATAGATTATAATAAATATATATATATAATAAAGTATATAATAATATATATATCATATATAATATAATATATCTCAACTAAAGTATATAATAGATGAGTGTAATATAGATGGAGCGCGTCGATAATTAACTGACGTAAGAACTTAAAAGAAGCTCTCTAAATATAGTTGAAATCCGAGCAAACACTAAATCTCGAACGGAAATTCAACAAAAGAAAGGTGTATGAAGTTCCCAATGTTCATATTTCGTAGTGATAGAAAACAAACTATATATATATATAATCATTTCCTTATCCCATGCCCTAGACCTGTGAGTGGTATAAATGAACAAAAAAGTTATAAAACATGATAAGCACCACCGTTAACTTTCAAACAACGAAAACATAAAAATCCAAGTATAAATTACTTTCCAACGCCCTGAGACAGCCAGTCAGTGTAGGAAGAATAATCCTAGTTCTCCTGACCAAACAGACCATCAAAAACCTCAATATCCGATCACAAATTGCGTTAAAATATGGTAATTGTTTATTGTGCAAATCTGAAAGTAAAATGTGGGAAAATAGTCTTCATCCTCTTCTTAGCTTTCGTCTTCTCTTCTCTTCTCTTCTTCTTCTGTCTTCTTCTCTTCTGTCTTAACCCCAGTAAGTTTTCTTATTTTCTTCTTCTATCTTCATGGATTTACTTTCTTTATTTAACCTAAACTTTTCATATCATCTTCAACCGCGTCTCTCTCTGCCTCTCTGCGTCTCTCTCTCTCTCTCCTTCGTCCTCTCTCTCTTGCTCTCTCTCTTCTTCTCTCTCTTCTCTCTCGGTATTAGTAGAAAAATGATCTTTTTGATATATATATATTATATATATATAGATAATATTAATATATATATATATATAATACTATATATATATATAATATATTATATATATAATATACTATATATATATATTATATATATATAGTATAAAAATATAGTAATATATATATATATATATATATATATATATTAAATATATAATATATATATATATATAATATATAAAAATTATTATATATATATATATTAATATCATATATATATTATATAATATATAGTAGTGGTCAAAACGAACGTAGTGGAAACAATTATGTAATGCAATATCTTTTCTAAGATCTCCCAGAAGATAAAAATCTGGAAACATCTGGCAACTTTTGAATACTTTTGAGCCCGAAGAATGTATACTTATTTATTTTGTTAAAACATGGAAATAATAATTCTAATATAATAATCAATTAAATTAATTATATGTACCAATACATAAGGAAAAAATATACCTTCAAGTAAAATTGTTAAATAACACTAGACGAGTTTCTTTTCGTGTCCGTTGAGAAGGAAAAAATCGATAAGATTCTGGACGGAATCGAACTTCAACAGAGAGAGAGAGAGAGAGTATGAGAGAGGAGAGGAGAGAGTAGAGAGAAGAGAAGAGAGAAGAGGAGAAGAGAAGAGAGAGATTTTATCCTGAATTTGTTAATATTTATTAATTCTTTGGGAAAGAATTTAGCGCATCACTACAAGCCATAATTCCATTTTACGAGACTGACTTCTCTAGTAATAGCTACCTAGTATCCGGACGAAGGATAGAACCGGGGCCCCTTGGAATTTCGGGTTCAATATTCTATCCGACTGAGCCACGGTAGCATCAATTCAATCTCCGGAAAAGAAGTATTTAGCAAGACTAGGCTTCGACTTTTCAACTTGATACGACGTAATCAACGAAAATAATTGACCGTGATTAATTCCCTGGTCACCCATTCTACCAATACATGCTACAGCTGTGTGTTTTCATCACATTCCCCCCACATCCATGCTATAAAAAGTGAGTACCTGTAAGGGACCTAATATGAATATGTAGACGAACAAAGACCGATGATTTAGCGTTATAGTATTGAATGGAATCTATAATCTTAGAGCTCTGATTTCATAAGCCTTAACTGACAAAGTTTTTGTTTCAGAAGTTCGTCGCCATAACTTAGAAAGCGATTGTACTTAGAATTTAAAAATCTGCGACGCAGTAGAAGTGGACCTTATTTGAGGAAACTTTACTTTGTTTTCCGGAATGGAAAGAGTTACTTCTCTTGATAATATTGAAAGAACCTTTCCCAAAACTTTTAGGACGAGGTGGTTTACAAGACGTTTGAATGGGTTTAGAACACATGACCCCGACGGAGGAGGGTCAAAAATGGGGTTTCATGGCAAGAAGCCAAATTATCATTATAGGATTTAAAAATATACTTGTTACATTCTATAATAAAAAAGACTATTTACTTAGAGCGTATATATACTGAACTGCTCGAACACAATATTAAATGTAGAGTTCTGACCCATTTGTTTAGACCGAAACAATCCCAATGTGGGATTAAAGATGAGAAACAAATGGGTTGAGGAGTTTTGTGATAGACAGGATCAATGCTCCCTCTAATTTTTTCATGACGTGCGCAAGGTGAATCTTGTGGGCAAACGTAGGAGTCGAACATATTCCTGTACATATTCCAGATCCCGCTAACCAATTCTTAAACACGCTTGACTTATGATTCACCACTACACTTTCTCGCTATAGTTACACCATTTTCCCTTCTATCGGTAACCCTTACCACAATCTTGTACCTCTTAGTATAACAATTATCTCCAGTAGCTTCATCCTGTCCCAAACGAACTTTTCGACACTTTAATCTGGCTAATTGAGGGGCATTGCGTCGTTTCTTTGCTAACTACTTTTGGAATGAATCCTGTTTTGGCTCGGAGGATGCCTCGGTTACCTCGGTATCCACTGTAAAGGTGGGTGCCGTGATCACTTAAGGAACGAGCAAGTTCATCCCATCTTCAACTAAATCATTTTCTCTCCAAAATCCATGGTTCGATGGCACTTGATCTCGTGCCATTCAAGAGTGATACAATGCATATCGGGAATGGAAAAACTCTCGTTTTCCTATCACTCATACTAATTTTCATTCTGTCCAGAATCGTTGCATGGATATTATTCAGCAGGCAAAGCATGCTTACACCAAATGGGAATGCCCTGACCTTGGTTCTCCTAATGATAAAAATATCTGACCCCCTACCAAAAGCATCTCTAATAACATCTGTAAATCTGCCATTCTCCCACTTATTTCTTCTGACGGTTCTGTTGCTCACACCCTTGAAAAGCCTAATCTCTTTGGCCTCCACTTTTTATCTAACTCCACCCTGAACGATCCGGCACCCCTCCTCCTGCTCCTTCTCCTCTCAGGTGTCACATGTTTTGAGAAAGTGCGTTTCAGAGCTGGCTCCTGCCCTCATTCAACTCTACTCTCTCAATACGTTAATATTAATACTTTTCCTCAGTGCTGGAGCGCGCATATGTTCAACCGATCCCGAAAGAGGGTAGTCATTCTTATCCCTCTAACTATCGTCCTATAGTTCTCATTTGTATTCTGCCTAAGATCTTTGAAACTCTTCTTAACTCTCATTTCCTGGATCATTTGGAATCTCATTCCCTTCTTTCAGATTATCGGTATGGTTTTCGACGGTCGAGATCAACTTGTGACAAGCTTTCCTATCTCACTGATCGATGGTAGCGCTTGATATATCGAAAGCTTTTGGCCGGGTACGCAGGCGTCACTACTCTCTAAGCTCCATTCCTTTGGGTTTCTTCCAACTCTTTTTTTACTCATTTCTAAGTTTCTTTCAGATGGAGAGACATCTTTCTCTTTTTCTCTTGTTTGTGTTGATCCTCAAAGTTCTGTTCTATCTCCAACTTTATTCTTACTTTTTATCAGCTGCACTTCCAACTCTGCTCATTCCTTATGCTGAGGACTCAACTCTCCATTCTTCCGTTTATTTCAAATCTGCTCCCTCTTTTGCATCTGGAGTTGCCTCTCGTCTTCAACATTCCGATTCAATTCTTGTCGATCTGGATGGGATTTCTCAGTAATTCAACTCTTTAAAGCTTCAATTTCTTATCACCTCCCCCTCAAAAATACCTCTCAGCTTTCTTATCTCCTTTGATGGCTCTAACATCTCACCTGTAAACAACATAGACATTTTTGGACTAAACATAAAAATCAAATTGTCTTGGAAACCTCATATCACCATGGTTGCTATGGTGGCCTCAAAGAAGTTGGCCATTCTGTTCAGAATGGGGAAATTTTTTTCTTCTGCTCAGTTACTAGTTATATAGGGACCTTATCCACTCTAGTATGGAGTTCTCACATTTGGGTGAGGGGGGCTCCGGTTCCTATTTTCTTTGGGATAGGGTTGAGTTTAAGACTAAAGGACTGATAAACTGTCCCCTACTTTCAAAGTCCCTTGACCCTTTACCTCTGCGACTTGACTTTGGGCACTATCTCTTTACTATAGGTACTACAAAGGAAGGCGTTCGAAGGACTTAACCTTTCGCATTCCTCCACCATTGCCTCACCCTCGTAGAACAAGAGGTGCCGAGGCGCCTGTCTCTCTAATGAGTATTGTTTCAGTATTGGAAACTCAAGGCTCGGTCGTTGTGATGCTTCCTTCTTTCCAGCCACATCTGTTCTGTGGAACTCCTTTTCATCATCTGTTTTTCCTTCTGCACTCAGTTTTGCTTTCTTTAAGGACCACATCTGCGCCCATTTGAGGGAATTGCGTTAGGCATGCGATTGGATGAGTTTTCTCTCCGTTTGTACTTGCTTTCTCCTTGAAAAGGGCAGCGCGCCTGAGTGGTGGTAACGTGATATTTTTTTTTTATTTAATCTAAAATTGAAGTCTAAGCCATTTACTTCATATTCTTAAATTAATATTGACAAAAAATAAAATTACTTTTACTTAAAAGAAGGAAAATAAATAAATTAAGAAAATAAAAGACAAAAAAAACCATTGATTCAAATTTAAAAAAAGGTAAAAGTAAGTATTGAAAAGCAAATATAAAATTTGCATAACCCAATACAAGAATTGGACTTTCGGGAGGGTCATTTTTCAAATTTGTCCTCTGCAGTTTCCAATGTCTGAAGGCTTATTCCTTTTCAACCCTGTTAATAGATCTGTCGAAAATCCACATGACTTTATTGCACTCATTTGCACTTTAACTAATCTTTGCCTAAACCTACATACCGATGATATAACTCAGAGAAAGAGCGATATGGCTGTCGTTGGTTATTCATTCTTCCAAGCAAATTCTTTCAAAACAAGTAATTTAAAAATTAAGTGTGAAACGTATTTTACTCTCTAAAATCTCAAAACGTGGTCCAGTATATTTGTGAGAGCATAATTTTTCGCTGTGGGCGAACTACCGCCAGTAACCTGTACCTTAGGGTAACATGGGGAAGAAAATTTTCCCCAACTTTATATGAAAATGAAAAGAGAAACTGATTTATATAATAAGATATTGAAGTCGTATGGAACATTATGTACAGATGAAAGAAGAATTAACTGGGTGTGGGAATTTGTATTTTAATCCGAATGGGTTTTCTAATTGCCATAGGAAATTTTTTTGTTATACGCAGGAAAGCCAATAGGTATTAGAGGTTTCTTCAAAGGGGAGAGAGAGGGGAGGGGGAGGGTGGGAAGGTGACTATTATAGAAAAGACAAAAGATGTGCGCGGATGGAACTTGAACGCTTCCCCAAAAGTGCAACAAAATGTCGTCAGAGGACATCCTGATTTGGTTGCAAAATGAGAAGAAGGTATGAATATCCTCTCTGCGTCGTGCTCTTCTTCTTAGACATCTCTCTCTGCTCTCTGCTCCTCCATGTCTCTGCGTGCTCCTGTTCGTACTTCTCGTCCTCCTCTGCGCGTACGTACTGGGTGGGACTCGTCATGCATAGGGCAGGAATCGTAAAGGAGGCTGAATGTGTAGTGGTAGATGTGAGGTAAATAAAAACAGAAAAACGAAAAAAAAGGTAGTGAATTTGATAAGGATAGAATATAAGGTAAGATTATGATTTCTGGAAACCCAACTTAATTAAATAATTTGACAGATAAATATAGTTAATAGAATAAATGGTATATTCATTTCACTTGATAAATTTAATCATAGAAGTTAAGTTATCGGGTAAGATCAATTCGACAATTTTGGAGCATGCACAGTTGGGGAAGAAACATATTTATTATTCTTTTCATATAAAAGAGCAAAATTGAATCAAAGTTGTTTTTTAAAAACATAGGTGTCCAATTCAAAATTTGACAAATTATTCTTACAGATATCAAGTTCCATTTGAGGACCATGACTGCGAAACAAAGATGTATACTTATATATTCACATAATAATTTCTTGTTTACATCCAAAGTATATAGAGATAATATATCATCGTCGTCACTACTGCAGAAACTGGCAAGAACGGAGGTACGATTCAAACACTACGACCATTTCACGTAGTTTTACACAGAAGGGCGATTAAAAGAAGCAAAAAAAATTCTTCTTTAAAAATAATTTTCGTAAACGAGCCAACTAGAATTTCAATAATGGTATCAATAGTTCTAACTTTTTGTTTTACTGTATGTTATTGTATTTATCACAAATGAACGAATATTTATAATAAATGAAGTTTAAAAATTTAGAGTAAAAAAAAAAGTTGTTTAGTATAGTAAATAAAATGGATTATGATTATATAATGTTTACTCCTTCATGGTGATAATATATAATAGATAGATAGATATATAATATAATTATATAGTATATAATATATAGTATAAAGAGATATATAATATAATAAAGATATAATATATGAAATATTGAATAAGATTAATATATAATAATAATATATAATATATATATAAGAATGGAGATAAAAGAATATGCGGAAGATATTATCGCCAGAAAAATATAGATATTAGATATATATATAGTATATATATATATAATATAAAGAATAACTGGACCAATAAGATTAAAAGCAAAAAGAAGCTAAGGATAAAAACGGGACACCATCTATGGAGCAAAGTCAGTAATTTTAGACCCAAATTAAGTAAAAATCGAGTGCACGGACCAATATGAGTCGCGAGCAAAACAAGACAAATTGAAGAAAGCCTTCCGCATCCTCGAGGCCATGGTGAAGCCTGAGGGCGGTAATAATAATATATAATCGCACTGCATGAGTACATACAAAGGCATAAAGTAGGCAATACGCATGGAATAAAGACTAGAACAAACAATAAAGGTGAGTATAATATAATAGATGATAAATAATAATATATAATAGTAAAAATGAGGAAAGGTAAAGAACTAGGCTAAAAAGATAGAATAGTACCAAATAACTGGGAAAATGCTAAAGTCCCCTAATATATAATACTAAACCTCTATGCTAGTTCATGTAGTATATGAAGCAGGCGGATATATATTATAAAGTACTTAGAGCTATGATAAGAAGTCCAAGCAGAGTGTGGGACCAGCCCGCATCAATCTTAGGGGTAGTCGCTAAGGCCACACCCCTCGACACATCCGAGACCGTGAAGCATCAGATATAGTCGCACGCTAGAAGACTCCACTCCGCAACTTAATTACCGAGGAACCACAAACCACTACTCGCTTTTATCGTCGAATTCGCGCACGTCTGCAACTCTCTACGAATATGAATGTGCAGGAAGCATTCAACAGAAGATATAAGATAATATAAACGAGATGTAACTGAGATTAGGCGAATATAAACCATAAGCCAAAAGAACCACAAAAGTTATATATCCTATGAGATATATATAAGATGAATGTGTGAAGATGGATAAATGTGAGCGAGAAGAAATCTCAAAAGAATGTATTCAACTCCTGTAGCTCTCCAAAGTCGTCATATCGAAAGAGAAGCAGAAAGAGAAGAGGATCTGCAAAATACACCTATTCACTCACAAGAACGCTCTAGGTAGGACAAATAATCAGTTAGATAGCAACTATACCTCTTTGCACTCAAAAGAACTAAATATCACCCCCAATAATCTTAAAAACTCTTACGAACCTCTACGAGACACGCAGAAAACTAAGGAGTAGGAGGTGTACGTTATATATTTAAATATGAACAAAAGAACCACAACACGCCGCAAGAAGACCTCTCACAGACAATCTCTCAGATGGCTTTAGATTGGATTACTAGAGAACAGGAAAATGCTGGCATTATTTGCTAGAGATCGAGAACGACCTCCACAGTCTGCTTGCAAATTTAAAGGATGATCATCACCTATAAGTCATCTGACGCTGCACCTTACATAGGACTATTGAAGAATTTACGGACGCGCTTGTGACACCACACAATAGGGGTGCGAGATCTAATGTTCGTGCCAAATAACTCTTAGTAGAGATCCCAGGTGGAAAAATAGCACCGTCTCTTGACCTCCCAGCCAAGTATTATGACCGGCTGTAATGGCGCTGCAACCGAGCTATCAACGCTCTGGGGTAAAGCGATGGTAGGGAAGGGAAGTAGAAGGGAAGAGGTGCTTAAATAAAATTAATATATATACTATAACTAAATAGCGATATAAACATGAATAAAAGGGTAAGTAAGTACAAATTAGACAATTAAGTAACTGAAACACTAGTGAAATAAGGATAAAGTAAAACTAGGTAAGAAGGGTAATAAATGATAGTGAATATAGTAAATAAGTAGTAAGGCAAGGTAAGGGTAAGGCTAATACTCACATAACAACGGGCATTAATGAATAGTGATACGTGCTCCTCCTCCAATAAAGGTGCCTAGTGTAGATAGTGAGCGACCGCAAACAAGACCCTCTTTAACTTCTAAACATAAGATATATGCTATAATTTAATTAACAAACGATTTAAAAGGACATCAAATGAAAGGGAAGGCAAAGAGTAAGCTATGACCTTAACAAAACAATGGGAAAAAAAAAAAAGAGCCACATAGTTTGAGTAACAAGCAAATGACAGTAAATCACATGAAGAACCCTAAATAAGCTCGAAACAGATGAATAGCCTAAGGCGATGCACTGTTAAAACTTCCGCAGATACGACGTCCTAAAGGCTTCTGGTAGTACACAAGTTAGAAGTCTCCACCAGTGACACAAAGACTAACAAAGAAACCGCAGAGCAATGCGTGTAATACGAATCGATTGGAGCGGTCGTGACAGACAAGTTATGAGAGAACTACTCCCCCGAGTACTATACTCGATTCCCGTATCCTATGGACACCACTCTCCCGCTCCTCTATCCAAAAGAAACTGACGCGCCGCGCTTTGTCTATTGATTCACATAACTTTATAAAAGAGATTGAGCACCGCTCCCGAGATGACGTATCTGCCCAGGATACTGAAATTATAAAAGAACAGAGAGCCTTTGCTGATAAATTTAGTGAATGTTGTTAAATTGTTGGTTATTCCTAAAATGCGGAGTATGTATGGGAATAACCAGAAGTAAGTAGTAAAGTAGTAAGGAGTATAAGGAAGAGTATAATATTATGTAATTAGGTTGTAGTATTAAATTATATGAGAGTATAGATAAGATATAAGTAAAGATTAAGTAAGTGATGGGTTACGGGTAGAGCTATGCTAAGGCTAAGTAAAGGCGGGGAGGGCCAGTCTGAAGTGGGCATATCAACTATAAGAAAAACGAGGGGCATACGTGGAATGGGAAATTATAGTAACTTGAGTGTAGAAAGTGAGTAAGGTAAAATAACTAGCCGAGGAAAAGGAAATGGTAATCAATAGATAAATAGAAGAGACATTAGAGTTATATGTGTAAGTATGCCAGGACCGTGGGCGTATCTATATGCGTCCCTGTAACTGGTAGGAAAGAATTTATAATACCATATAATATATACTATATATCATTAGCAGAAGTATACAGTATTTATATAGAATTTTAACTAACAATAACAGCTTTCAATGGTTTATTAAATTCAAATATAAGCTATAACAAGGAATATAGATAAAGCAATATATAATAGAAAATAGATGTCAAAATAAATAGTATAATAATAGGAGCAGGGCTAATATAGAATTAAATTGGTGAACGACTGGAACGGTGATATGTATATATACATATATTATATATATATATAGTAATATATAATATATAAGATGATATTGGAGTGAGTATTATTATATATATATATATATATAGTATATTATATATAAATTAGATAACGTAGATATATAATAATAGTAGGACGGTAGTAGGGGTATAGGGTATTAAGATTAGGAATATATATAAGTAAAGAAGCGGCAGCTAAAGTAATAGGGGGGGGATGTCCGTAGTAGGGCTATATATAATATACTTAAAAGTAAAAATGTGTGAGTCAGTAAAAATAAAAAGGGATAAAGGTTACTAACACTATCAATAAGGGTACCGCTATGGGTATTAAGGCTAAATAATAAAACGAAAATAATAAAAGAGGGTATATATTAATAATGAAAACTAGGAAATAATAACTTGTTACTTCAAGTCAATACCTGTCAAAATACAATGGGATTTTTGAAATATAAAGCATCAGAATAATCGGACATTTGTGTTAAAACTATAATGTGAATTTAGTAATGATATGCAAATGGGCAAACCTAGTAAAATTATAAAAATATATATAGAGAAGGAGAAAATGAACGACCGAAAAGGGTAAAATAAAAAGAATGCATCAGGGGTAATATAATAAAATTCAAATAAATAGTGCGAAGTTTAAATAATATATATAATATAAATATATATATATATATATATATATATATAATATGATATATACTATATTATAATGGTTCTCACTTGGTTGTAAAAAAAACCCGCAAAAATATAGGAGTGAGATACTATAATACAGTAAATCAGCAGATTAACGTATTAAATAAAGATGATAAAAAAGCTCTCATGGTAATCATATTAATTAAACATTATTTGATAGAAATTAAGTAAAAGCGAAGGTAGCTACATTAAGGTTAAATAATAAAATAAATAAGTAGATAATAAAGTAAATATAATAAACATAAATTAACATAGAGGGCTAGATAGGATAAGATAATGATATAAAGTCTTAAAAAAGTAAAAATACATATATAAAATAATAATAATCTCATAAAATATAATCAGTGAAGTAAAAATATAGTAATTATATATAATATATATATTAATAGTATAGATATTATAGTTCTATTATCGACATTCTCTAGGTTAGGTTAGGTTCGGATAAGTTAGCTATATATATATTATCATATATAATATATATATACATATATATTACTTATATCACATAGAATAAATATATAATCAAGGTAGTTCAACAACATTTGTCAGTTATAGATATATGAGGTTTCTCAATAAATTGATGTATATATTGTATAAGAAAAAAACTGGCAATATAATTAATTACAAGCTAAATAAACAAGCGCAGATAACTTTATACAATTCAAGTCTGAATTTATACTTTGATGATTTTAAGTAAATATTATGACTGAAGTATTTATTAAAGGGCTTCTCTTTCCTACATTTTCATTTTTCATTTTTTAATTATTTCACAAATGGAAAATTAGTTTACTTTGCATTGGTAAAAGAGAAGAATAGTATAAATAAGAATTAATAATTCATTCGTACATTCAACGATAGGGCTTAGATAAGAGTACACATATATTTTTCATTATTTTAAAAAAGTGCGGAACAAAAAGAGCGGAAACCTTTTTTGATCCGCACGTGCAAGTCCGCTAATTTCCTGGCGACTCCGCACCTCCGCTAGTCCGCACCTATTCTGTTAGTCCGCTCGGAGCGGACTAGCGGACTAGCGGACTAGCGGACTCTGCTACCTCTTGAAATATCTATATATATCAATAAGAGTATACACATTTATATATATTAAATATTATATATATATATATATATATATATATATATATATATATATATATATATATTTGTGTGTGTGTGTGTGTGTGTGTGTGTGTGTGTGTGTGTGTGTGTGTGTGTGTTATTTACAAAATTCTTAACATTATTATTATTATTATTATTATTATTATTATTATTATTATTATTATTATTATTATTATTATTATTATTATTATTATTATTATTGTAACAGGTGCCAAATGCTGGCGGCTGTCGTATCAGGAGAGAACATTGTCCAGGTTTCCTCTGACCTAAGGTCATTGCACTTGACCTTGAGTGCCGAAAACTCTGTGAAGGAAATCAGTCAGTTCTTTCCTGACCTCGCTTCTGAACTCGTGGGTGACCCCAGCGACCCTTCGAGTCTCCCAGGGCATCCCAGACATCCTGGGCAACAGGAACCTCAAACTCAGTTTCAGATTGAACAGAAGAAGGAAAAGTATCAAAATTAGCAGTACTACTACTACTACTACTACTACTACTACTACTACTTCTACTACTACTACTACTACTACTACTACTACTACTACTACTACTACTACTAATAATAATAATAATAATAATAATAATAATAATAATAATAATAATAATAATAATAATAAAATAATAATAATAAACTTTTAATAATAATAATATAATATAAAAATTAATAATAATATAATAATAATAATAATAATAATAATAATAATAATAATAATAATAATAATAAATGTATTCTCAATTTCCTTTTCAAAAAATTCTTGGAAGATGAAGAATGAAACGCGATGAAAACTTTCAAAGCATGAACGTTCTAAAACGCACATGTGAACAAGGACAACGAACTATACGTAAAAGATCGGTTTACACAACTTGTCGACCTTGATCGACGAATGTGTGTCGGGAAAACCAAACCAAGTTGCCAGATTTTGGCGTCTTTTTATTTCGTAGCCGGTTTTGGCGTGGCAGGCATCTTGGAGAGACAAAAAATGAAAATGATCAAAATTCTGTATTAGAAGTGGTTTAAAAATATTATTATTATTATTATTATTATTATTATTATTATTATTATTATTATTATTATTATTATTATTATTATTATTATTATTATTATTATTATTATTATTATTATTATAATAATAAATAATAATAATTATATAATAATATAATAATAATAATAATAATAATAATAATAATAATAATATATATAATTAAAATAATAATAATAAATGTTCTAGTTTTTTGCTTCTAAATGTTCTTCTCTAGTCTTCTCTAATAAACCTAACCTCGAAGTCTCGCTAACGAAAGTAAACTGCTGCTTCTTCTTCCTTCATCTTCCTGGTTTCATGAACCATTATTAAATTATCTAATAATTATTAAAAACACCCTCTTCATAACTCTTGAATATATTATATTATATATCATGTATTATATATTATATATATTATTAATTATTATTATTATATATTATATTAATATAGATATATTTATTATTATTGATATGAATATAAGTATGAATTTATTATTACCGAATGATTATTTAGCGTGATGACACTAGAAGACTAATAAAGAGAGAAAGAGAGTTAAAACAACGAAGAGATTGGAAAGCGACGTCACACGAGTGATGAATTTATAAAGAAATGAATTTTACCCATATGTGAAATAAGTATAAAAAAATAGAACAACAACAAATCTGATAAGGAACAAGCGAATAATAATAATAGAAATAAATATAAATAGGAAATGAAAATTTAGATTAAATAATAATAATAAAAGACTAAATTGAGTATAAACGTCTTATTCTATGGCGTGTTTAATATTTGTAAATAAATAATCCTAATGTAATACTAATAGAAATTAAAAAGAAATAATAATATTAAAATAATGAAATATAAATAATAATAAATTAGTAATATTGATTCATAATATGATTAATATCAAAAATAAGATTAATAATAATGTAAAAAAAGATGAATTAAATTAAAATATATTAAAATAAATAAATTTAATAGAAAATAATAATAATAACCAAAATAATATAATAACAATAAGAATAATATAAATAGTGATCATAATTCATCAAAATTGATATCAAAATTACAATTTGAAATAATAAATAATAAAAGCACAATTAAATGTCAAAGAATGTACATAAAATAGCACATGACGCCAATTAATTATATGAAAAGGGCTGAATATATCCATGTTCAATGGGTGCAGGAGATAAAGAGGTCAGAGTATATCACGGGGGAAAGGGGCTCTCAAACACTAAGTTAATAAGAGGCGACCAAAGCATGGGATAGCCCAGCTGTGCCGGGAATGCTGGCGATCTCAAAGACACCTGTAATGAATAAGATAGCTGGGTAAGGGAACCAACCCGCGCCACATCTAGTGCCCTGCACCAAATAATGAAAATAATAATATAAATATATCAAAGCTACATAAAGATACACAACTCGGAGATGGGAGATGATTATGATCAAGGTAATGATAAATAATTAAAACCCAGATTAATTTATGCATAAATATAAAAAGATAAACAGAGGTCACATGATTATATAGATGATATGTCTAGCGAGGCAATGTGTAAAATAGAGAGTGAGTGAGAAGCCGGGGAAAAGCAGAAGTCGATGACCGAGAAGAGAAAAGTTTTCGTCTTCAGAGTGAACAGTGGCCTCAAGCTAAAGCTATACTACATAGCTTAAGTGCCTCAAAAATAATTAGAATTAATAATAAACTGAATAATAACTATAATGTATCTAAACAAATAATAATAATAAATCAATATATAGATACTCAATTCAGTGAATCTAAGTAATAAAAACCTCCTACAACTAATGCTAAAGCAAGTCTATCTAAAACTACGACTACCAGTACAGCCGACTACTTCTACATATTAACTTGATTTCTAGCTCAACAACTACTCAGAAATACTACTTAGCGGATTAGCTGCCTAATTAACTACTATAGCGGCTCAATACAATACATGAAATAATAATAATAAAGTATAAAAAATATCGAATTAAAGATAATATAAATAATGAATAATCAAAATCCAAGATCAATAATGAATCAATAAGTAATAGATATATGTAATACACTAGAATAGACTCGAAACGCATTCACACACGAGTAAGACCTGACCCAGCAAAAATAGAAGTATATTTCTATCCATAGAGCAAAGCAAGCTAAACAACTTTCACAATAAAAACAGACACAGGAGAGCTAGAGATGCGCGCGAGGTGAGTAGAGTTCAGTTACCGATCGTCCCGTGATCCCAGAATCAACAAACAGTATTTTACCACTGAACGAGAAGGAGAGTACAAGAGGAGCACGAAAACGTTAGTTTGTTAATCAGTGCCCAGTCATTATCTCTTAGGAAGTGCGAATCATTGAGGTGATCAATATAGGACACCGACAGCATATATAAGATACTAACTAACCCCTAATAAGCACTATACCCTAAAAATAACTTATAATAACGCCCATGACCCACGAACACCACAAATCACACAAGCATATAAAATCAAGCTATATAACCAATGATCTACTGACTACTAATATATATACGTAAATTACCCTAATAAGTTAAAAGATAACCACACGCAAAAGTTCAACCCACTATAAAACATACCTAACAGTAATCATACAAACAACTATACTCAAACAATAATAAATCTGAAAGTCAAACTATACGCATATAAGTTACAATATAGTGGTAATGAATATAATTGACGACCTATGAACTGTGCAAACTCCAATATTGCATAAACGTGAGGCCAGCAAACATATGAGACAAACATACTACGTCACACAACTTCATCAATTGTTTCAAATCTTAATAACTCAAGATAACTGAAACACCAACATGATTAACTAACAACAACAAAATATAACTCACCTCTAATATAAGATAAATACCAGTAAATAATACCTAAATACAAATAATAAATAATACAAATAAATAAACTGAATGACATAATAATAATAAATAAATAAGATATAATAATAACGAATAAAACTAATCACTATCAATATACTCAAAAATAATAAAATAAGATAAATAAATAATAATAACAATACTCATAATAATAATAACTAAGTAGTCTTTGACAATACATAATCAATAATTTGAAAGGTTGGTCACTTCACAAAAACTATAAAACTGAATAAATTCTAATAACAACCATACATAATAAATAACAAAATAAATTATAATAATAATAATGACACATAATAATAATTAATTTTGATAACTAATAATAAGAATAATAAATAGACTAATACATACATAAATATAATATAATAAACTATATAACATCAAACAGTCAATCAAAATTTGTTAAAGTTATTGAATGACTTCGTATAATAAATAATAATGTCAATTAATAAAAATTGAAATCTTAATAATATAAAAATAATTAAGACATGAATTCTGTAACTGCATCAAAACATCAATAATAATTATATTTCAACTTTTGAAGTGGTAATCATTATATATTATGCATTACAAGCGTTAATCTTGAATAATATTTATTATGTACAATATTATTCGATTAACTCTATGTCGAGCGTATATTACTCTAATAAATTGATCTCATTAATTATCACTAATAATATACTATCTATAATTTATATATTATATGAAACCTATAAGTTGCTAAACGTGTGAAGAATATGAACTAAAAGAGAAAAACAAGTATTTTTGTTTCAACTTCTTATCTATTAACTCAAAAGAGAGGCAGCGCAACAAGATCAAGAACGAGAAGAGACGAGAGAAAAGACAACGACCAAAGAAGAACAAAACCGAGGAGGAGAGACCCCAAGACACGCAAAGCGCCGAAGATAAGCACGACGAGAGAACGAGGAACACAGAGAGAGAGACAGAGAAGAGAAAGAAGAGCAACAAACAGCGCACAGACTTAGTGTCACACAAGGAAGCCAGACATCCTATGAAGACACGGTACTATAATGGAGGAGGAGAGAATGAGAGAAGCAAGCAAGAAGAAGAGGACGAACCGCAAGAGCACCACAAGAGGAGAGCAGAGAAGACATGAGAGAAGCAAAAGCAAAGCAAGCGACGAAAAAACCGAAGGCGAAAAAAACAAAACAAAACGAGAAGCAATATGATAAGACCCGAAAAAAAAGAAAACAAGGACAAGTTAAAGAGAATAGAAGAGAAAAAGAGAGAAGAAGAGGGAAAGGCGAGAGAAGGAGAGACGAAGAACAGCAGCCGAGAAGAAAGGAAGGAGGGCACGAAAAGAAAAGAAAGACAAAGATCCAACAAACGTTTGCACCAGAAAATGAGCACACATGGCATCAGCGAAAGGAAAAACAAAAGACACACTACTGACAGCGCCAAAAACTTAGAACGAAAAAAAAACTTGACACCAAAAAAAAAAAAGAGCCAAGAGAAAGGAAGGGAAAAGGAAGAAGGATGCAGACGGCACAACAGGCAAACACAATAACAATGGCGGGGGACAAGGCAACAGCGAAAACCGGGCCCAAAAAGCACAAAACAAAACCGGAGGCCATCCTTTAAAAAGAGAAACAGCAAAGCCCAATTATCAGTCGAAGAGTGATTTCGAAAAGTATAATTATTCCCGATCAAAGTGTCTCTAAGGCCAACAATAATAAATAAAATAAAAATATAATAGATCAATAATAATAACCAATATAAGAAGTAAATAATAATAATAACTCACAAAATTCATAATGACTCAATAAATAATGAAAATAAAGCAAATACAATAAAAATAAATAGATAATAATAGATAATATAATAAATGACAAAATAAAAAAAAATAAAAATAAGGGAATAGATAATGAAATAATACTGACTCAGTGCAGAATGAAATATATAGATAATAACTAATAAAGCAATGAAAAGTAACTAATATTGAAAATAATAATAATATTAATAAGATAACTATGTCAAACATATACGAAGTAAGTAACATAATAATAGATAATAAATAATAATTAATAATAACTAAGAATTATTATTATTACTGTGCTGATTAATTGATAAAAACAAAAATTCACGAATCTAAGGTTATGGCAATTGACACACCACACACAACACACACAACACACACACAACACACACACACACACACACAAACACACACACACACACCACACCACCACAACAGTGCCAGTACTCATGCGAACATTTTCCTCAATTAAATTGCTTGAGAATAAGATTTAAAACAGAGAGGAATGAGGTACAAACACAAAATTAATAGAGTTCATACCGAAGGAAAAATATATAACCAAGAACTGTTAAATAAGATTAGTTATAGAAGATCTCCTGCCATGGAATCAGTAATAAAGGTAGTCTAAACGTAATAAGAGCGCCTATAGAAACCGATTGGACCGCGAGGTGAAGCTCCATAATATAGATAATTAACCAATCCAGGTAGGAAAGAGGAACCACAAAATAACGAGGCGGTAACTAGAAAAAGATACGAGCCTGGTAGTGTAGAGAAGGTCATATAATATAGATAATATATATAAATATATAAATCCAATAAAAACCTAGGAAAAATAATGCCTCGCTAATAAAATATAAAGCGCGATGCATATAGGTAAAGTAATAGTAGAATCAGGTAGTACTAAGTAGTTAAATACTAAGATAATGAGGCATGTACAAGGCGTATAATATAATAAGTGAAAAAAGAAGTAAAAAAACAAGAAGGTATTAAAGGGCGAGCTCGGCGTACAGAGGCATGAGGGGGAAGGAATATAGGATAAGCAAATTACCTAAAAAGAAAATAAAAAATATGAACTTAAAGATAATAACTATATAACACGGGAAAGTCCCAAACTGTAATAGTACCTAAATAGTCAGGGGATATGAAGATGAGAAGCCTAAATATAACATAAAATAAATTTAATGATAGTAAGCGTAAATAGAACAAAAGGACAACTAACGTATCTAAAGCTATAATATATATGAAGAGTAGAGGGTAATATAAGTAAAGAGAAACATATAAAAGGTTAGTGGAGGCAGTACAGTGAGCAGAGCTCAGGGAGGCAAGGAAGTATTTTTAAAACGTAGTATTAAAATTCTTATATTGTTCAAAATGATGTGAGATGGCGCGCAATGAGGATAAAAAGAGGCACGGGTAAGATGATCTAATAATGATTAATAGGTATGAGATAAACAGACCAAAAAGTTACTAATGATAGATATAAGAGATAATATAATAGTAAGTAGAGATATTAATAATATATAAAATATTAGAATAAATAGAATTATATATAATTATAGAAGATGAAAGATAAATATAATAAGAAATAGCAATCCAGAAATAATAACAGAGATAAAAATATAATAATAATAACTATGAGATAAAAATATGAATGAATATAGAAGATATATAAATATATAAGAAGATAGATATATAAGGAATAGATATAATAGAATAATAGAGTAAGTAAATCACCTAATAGCTACCATACCTTCACTGACCAATACCCAAGATCATATACTATATATATATATATATAATATATATGAGATAAGGTATCTGAGAAAATAATTACTAATACTATAGCAACTCAAATTATAACTTTGAGTATAAAAACTATATATAATTTATATGATCTCGTAACGTCTATGCTAAGATTTGCACCGAGAGCGAGAACATGCTTTAGCATAAGAGATCGCATAAATGAAAATATAGAACACACCTGTATCAAATCCCGTCTCCCGTTGCCTCTCTCTCCATCAGCTCAGATAAAACGAACAATAATGAATCTAGAGGAAATAAGAATCACTCCAGAGAACCGTCTCTCCAGAGAACATACACACCCGACAAGCAGAGCGACTAAATTATCAAACGACAGGCCCGCGACGGTAGAATTTTGAACACAAAACTCTCTTCGCATACAAATGAAAGAGTCAGAGGCACAGAGGCGTGAAAAGACGCCAGCATGGGAAAGGGTGGCAGCCTCGCGACAATTCGCGACTACGGAAGAAGAGTTATCCTCCACCACAGAAAGAACGCACATTGTTTACCTTACTGTCCACATATGAGACTCCCCTCACTTCACTCTACTCTATGTTGAGAAAACACAACTCGGATCATTCTCTCAAGCACTCTGGAGTCATCTATATATATATACGACGCATACATCCGTGCCCGCCTTATCCAGCTAGATTCGGCGTGCTTGCTCATAAAAGGAGATACACCCAGATATCGACGACAGTGCCAACTGCCCGTATTCTCAAATTGGTGAGACCCGGAGAAGAACACCCAGACTTCAATCAAAAAGTCAGATAAAAAAAAAAATGAAGAAAAAGAGAGAACCAAACTAACATTCATTATACTAAAAAAAAATCGAAATAATAACAATCAAAAGAAAATGATTCTGTCGCAACGAACATTCATCGATCTTAACTGGAGACCATTCAATTCATTTCTCAATTCTCTGGATATATTATGGTTTCATCTTTCACAACTATCCACAGTTCGAGGATCATCGTCAGACATAGCAAACAATTCCTTTACGGTATGGATTTCTTTCATCATAATAAACTGAGAAATAACAAGAGAAATTTCAGATTTTTGAGACTATACAATAGGAAACTCTCATAACATTCAGAGATATTCCAAAAATGTGAATTCTAGCTGAACCGCTCTCCTTTATAGCATGAAGAAAGTTATTTCAAATAAAGAGACCTGAAATTTCAAGCAACCTTCGGCACCTCTACATAGTGTAACTTCCTTTACGAGTATGGATTTCTTTCATCATTTTTAAGTTTGGATTATGGTGAGCAGAAAGTGGTACATTTTTGGATAGTATCCACTACGAAGTGATATTGGTAATTCCGATATTTTCGAATTCTAAACATGGTATCTGTGACCGCTCCCTTTATGTAATGAAAGAAAATTTATTCAAATTAAAGGACCTAAGATATTTCAAGCAATACATTTGTCATCTACGAGTAATGTCAAGCAATGTGTCTCTCGTAACTACAGCTTGAAAACTATTTACTTGCGCATTGATCAAATCTGGGATACATTTAAAAACGCCTTATACTAGGACTTTATCATTGGATTCAAAAGAGTTCGAATCAAATGTGGGCACTGAATTTAAACTTAGATAAGATAAATATCAATTGTACACAAATGTATATCAAAATAATTATGTAGATAATAACATTTTATGTAATAGTTATCAGGGCAAATTTAAATGGTCGCCGGATAGGTGGATAATAATTCTAGAAGATGATAACCAAAATATTAGCATG
>JABUQX010066685.1:0-26075 GCA_015478945.1 Trachelipus rathkii | reverse complement strand
TTATGTGTGTGTGTGTGTTGATGTATTGTGTTGTGTGTGTGTTTGTATCCAATTATATTTGTAATTTAATAAATAATGGTCTATAGGTGAGAGGGTGAGGAAATGGAGTGAGATGTATTGTGAAAAATGGAGGGATGGAAAGAACAATTTCATTTTGAAATTAGGTTTTGAATATAAGAAAACTAAAGTTTATATATTAGTACTATATACTTATCTACAAATTTACAGGTTAATGTAATAAAATTCTTTTTCTGTTGCCCTTTTCTCTGCACAATAAATAGTGATCCCCTCAATTTCTTCCTTGTTGTTCTCAATATTTTTTTGGTCTTTCAAGGGTCTCCATATAATATGAAAGAAAACGCAATATTTGGTAGTCTTGGTTGAGGTGACATCTCGGCCACCAATTTTTTTTTAAACATTAGACTACTACCTCTGCCCTGTTAATGTAATATAACGACCACGGTCTTTAATTAGTGCGTTATGCTTCCTTTGGAAAAAGTGTAAATATGAATACAATTATAGCCTAAATAACTTATGTTACTCAATGTTTCCATTGCATAATCGAATAAAGAAGTTATAGTAATAGGTAATTGTTGTTATTTATTTATGTTAAAATAGAAGGTATTATCCCATCCTATATTTCTCTTGTTTAATTTACCATTTGATATTTTTCTTGTACATATTTATGTAACTTTGTATTTCTTTATATTTTATTTATTAATTCATTTAATATATTATTGATTTTTTTTGAAATTTAGTAACTATCTCTAAATCTAATTCTTAATTGTCATATAGAATAGTTCTATGTGATTATTATTATTATATTAATTATTTTATTATTTATTATATTATTATTTATTGTTATTTATCAATTTTATTTTATACTTCGATTTACTATTATATTATTATTATTATATTATAATTATGATTATTATTGTTTATTTATATAGTTTGAAAATTAATTTATTATTCTTGAACTTCAATACTGAGTCAAAAATTCATATTAGATATATTCATTATATTCATTTTCCAATTATATATAACGATTACTCTATCATTATTATCATTCTTTATTTATTATTACCATTATGTATTCATTTCTGTAGCTATTTACCTTCAGTGCCTCCAATTAAATTCTAATTATTTTTCCTAGTTTATGGTTATTTATTCTAGTTGTAGTTAAATATAGATTAACATTTTATTATGTGATTAGTATATACAGTTTCTACCTTTTCTTAAAATATCCCACTAACCGGAATTGTTTTAGTCCAATCTCTTTATTTATATCTCTTTGAAATGTTTTTATCTTTTTTTCTATTATTCTTTCAACTTATTTTATAGCTCTATATTATTATTATTATTATATATTATATAGCCATTGATGGTTATTATGTATGTGAAAATCTTTGGAAATATTATATATTATTTATTATTATTTATCATTTAATATTATAATTTATTTGCATTTATATATTAATTATAATTTTATTAATATTATTTATATTTTACTTCATATCATTAATATATTATAATTTTATTATTTAATAATTATCATCCGATATGAAACTTTTTGAGACTTTTCCTTGTCTACATAAATTATTTTCATTATTATTATTATTCATTATTTGTAATTGATTTTTTACTTTTGTATATCCGAAACAGTATTTTCTATGTATTATTACTAAGTAATTAAAAATATTTTCTTACAAATTAAATTCTTAGTTCTATAAATATTTCTCTAATATATATTGTTTAATGTATTATATTTTATTTATGCATGTGATTTGTGTATAGAATGAATTAGTAAATAGTACTTATTAATTTTGAATTTATTATTATTTATTATTATTATTTTATTATTAGAACTTATTATTATTATATCAAACAAGCAGTAATCTCTCATTCTTTTGTCTTATTATTATTATTATGTGCAATAAATTCAATTTTAATACCTACTCTTCAATTAATGTTTATTATTATTATTATTTATTATTTTTCCTTATTATTTCTTCTAAGCTTATATTATAAGCTTGTCTCCTATTAAATGGGGATTATTATGTAATAATTCATAGAAATATTAATTATTTAAATAATCATTTTATTTATGTAATGATATATTGTATATATATTTAATTATATTCTACAAAAAGTCATTTGAATATTGCCATTTTAATTATTCTTTCAGTATTTTTTTATTATTAAAACATGATTTTATAATAATCATTAATATTTGTATTTTATATTTTTATTTACAATTATATTATTATTATTGATAAACATTTCACATTATAATATTAGATAATAAATAATATAATAATAAATTAATTAAAATTGTTGATCTCTATATATATAAAGTGACTGGAACTTACGTATTCTTCCAGAATTTAGGATAGTCACTTGTGCCTGTGTTGGCCAAGATACAATTTGCGGCATCACCTATTCCTAATCATAAATTCTACTAGATTTAAAAGTTCAGTGAATAGAGCTAATCCTCTCTTTGTCATATGGTGAATTTAAATTTAGGAATAAGTTTTCGCGCCCGTGTGATACTAAAAATCCCACATGTCGCAATAACAAAGCGGTTAATGTGATCATATTCTCTTTTTTATGTGATTAAGAATGAGAGTAAAAAAAACAATAATAAACTATATCTCCACATTATATTATTTTATAATATTAATTTTTATTTTAATATTAATTATAATATTATTATATATTATTATTAATTATATAATTATTTAATATATATTATTTATTATATTTAATTTATATATTTATATAATTATATTATTAAAATATTATATATTGATTATTATATTATATTAATAATACATAATTAAATTTAATATTTAAATTTTTATTATATATTATTAATTATTTATTATAAATAATTATTTATATATTAATATTATGTTATTATTTAATATTATATTATAATATATAATTTATTTATTCTAAGGGTTTAGTTGGATTAGTCAATGTTTCTATATAAATTTTATCCGACTCTCGACTTCTCAGACTCCGAACTCCATATCCTCTTCAAAATTACCTGGACTCCGACTCACGCTCTCTCAATTGATCTCCCGAATTTTTCCTAGAGATACCTCTTGAAAATAATTTTACTCGTATCTCTCTCTCCGACTCCTGATCTCCCGACTCACATTCACCTTTTGATGAATAAATTACTCGGACTCCTGATCTCAGTGACTCCGATACTCCGACTTCCGACTCCTACTCCCTAACCTCTTTAATAGAAATAATTATTATAAGTAAAAAAAATTCTATATATAATATATATAATTTATATTAATATATTAATATTAATATATATATTAATATTATTTAAATTATATTAATATAATATATATAATTTTATATTAATATTTAATATATATATATATATATATATATATTTAAATAGATATATATATATATAATATATTATATATATATATACTATTATATATATAATATATATATATATTATATTATTAATAATTATATATTAATATTAATTACTTTAGTAGATATATTAAAGCTATACACTATATTACACAGAATATATTTTAAATTAAATTGCTTTTGTGCTTACATATATATATATATATTATAGTATAATATATATATTATGAGAAGTATGTTGTTACCTATGTTAATTGTATAGTAGTGAGAGACTATGTCTGGAATAATGAGGTATAGATCTTAATAGCGGGTTACCAATGGGTTTCAGACCCGATGGATTTTCATAATATTACTGTGGGTTGTGGGGTGTGGCGTGTTTGAGATTTAAGTAGTGTGAGAAGGAATATCTGAGTTCAAATGTGTTATTTTTCTAAAATGATACATAAATATGAATATCCGTATTAGGGTGAGAAATCTGTGTATAATTATGGCGCGCTGGTATAAAATAAAGAGAAAAAATTTGTTAGTTTTTTTTATAACGGTGAAAAAATGTCTACGAAGTAGTTTAAAGCGGAGAACCAACACACGGAATACAAATGACCAACAAAAAGTACCCGTTGAAAGATGGTTTCCTTTAAACATCCATGTGGACAGGATGAATGCACTTAGATCCGGTTTGGTGGTGACTTAATTAATGACGGTATATGTATTAGTGTGAGTTATATTATAAGTACTATATATAAATATGTTGTCATGGGAATCGAACTTGTCTAGGGAGACCGAGTAGGAAAAGTTTAGTGAATTTAGAGTCTTTAATGATTAAGCTTAAAAGAAATCGCTTAATATACTGGAGGGAGAGAATAGATGAATTTTAGGTATTTTCAAAATTAAAGCTCTCAAGAAGAGAAGGGGCATTAAATATAAATTATGAAGAGATGATAAATGGCGGTATGGATTTGGATATATATATTAGAGTTATAGAGGTATAGATATATAGTATATATTACAATATATAAAGTCAGTGAGTATCATTGTTTGTGGTACTTCCACCTGGTGAGTGATAAATGGAATTAACCCCACAATTGTACGATTAATTATAATATAGATGCTCAATACTTGAGGGTGAATTATCTAGTTCCTATATATATGTCCCGTGATAGCACTAAGTTGGTTTTTTCTGAATGCGATCAGAGATCTCATCTAAAAGGTTTTAAAATGGATGGCATATAGTTGGGTATAGGCTGCGTGCTTTATTTATTCATTCTTCGACTTTTGCAATACTTATTCACTTATATTAATTACTTTACTTTACTATACTATTTCTGTGATTTCTAGTTTGACCAGTGTCTTTCGCACCTAACCCCAACCTAAGTCTATGTGAGTATCAGAGATAGTATTAGTGTAGGTATGATAGTATGTGATGATTGATATGATGATAAGTAATATTCTATATATGAGATAATTGTCATTGGAGAGTGATGAGTAAAAAGAATTGAAAAAATATATTATATTGGTTATATTTTTATTATTTATTATATTAAATTAGTTACATTATCGTAAAATATAATATATATCTACCATATAATGTAGTCATCATTGATGCTCAAATTCTTTATTTTTAAATTATAATTTAAAAAATACTAAATTGAGCAATAATAGTTAATAAATTATAAAATTTAAAAATGGCTAAATAATATAATATTATCACATAAATGTGAGTCATGACCACGTTAATATAAGTTAATAGGTATTTGTTGAGTTATACGTTATTATATATGATTTACATATGATAGAATTTATTATAAACTTATCATTAAAATTTCTTAGTTAGCTTCTTCGTTAACTACAACCCTAGTATTTTTATGAAAAAGCGACTTGGCAATCTACATTTATATTATATTAATTATAAATGTATATAATTATATGGTTTTTTAAAAAATATTAAATATATACCTGATTCTAAAGTATTAATATATATTTAATGGTTATAGTAGATAATTAATATATACTAAAATAAATAATTTATTTATGGTTTAATAAGTATTTATAACTTTAAATGTATTAATGTATACAAAAATCATTCTAATATACTTAGCATGTACTACTATTATATTATATATTAATATTATTATACCGTTAATATTA
Organism: Trachelipus rathkii; assembly: GCA_015478945.1. Taxonomy (NCBI): domain Eukaryota; kingdom Metazoa; phylum Arthropoda; class Malacostraca; order Isopoda; family Trachelipodidae; genus Trachelipus; species Trachelipus rathkii. Next base: position 20,528 of record JABUQX010066685.1, on the reverse strand, counting down.
TATATATATTATATATATAATAATATTAATATAATATATAATTATATTTATATAATAATATATTTATATATATTATATATATTATATAATAATATATAAAATATATTATATATATTATTAATATATATTATAATATAACTATTATTATATATATATTATATTATGTTTAATATATATTACTATTAATATTAATATATATATATATATATATATATTAATATACTAAATATATTTATATAATATAATTATATATATATTATGTATTAATATATATATATATATATATATATATATATATATATATATATAATATTATATATATATATTAAATATATATATTATATATATATATTATATTAATATATAAATATAATGTAACTACAAATTCCATTTCTGATATATATAATTATAATATATATATATTAATAGATGGTAGTGCCTGTATCCAAGGTTGTCATATTCAATTATTGAGGTCCAGAATCTTATTCGCTAGTAGCAAAAAAAAATTCGGAGTCCTAGGTCATGAAGCATATTATAGTATGGGTAACTTAAGAGCAATTTCATTTTTTACCGTTGCCGGGTGCTTGCTTAATGGGAGTACCCTAGTGGCTCACCCTTTCGTGTTAGGTTTCCCGTTTATTCGTTGATTAATAAAATTAGGTATATATATAAGTATATAATAGTATTATTATTCAATTATTAATTAATATATAGTAATATATATTTATAAAATTTATATATATATATAGTGAGGTAGGGATGTATATGATAAGATATAATATATATATATAATTTATAATAATGTATATAATATAACTATATATTAATATATTATATATAGTTATAATTATAGGTATATATAGTATATATAATATACCGTAGAGCGGTCAGGTTAGTATAAACCGTAAAAATAAAAAAATACTGTTATATTATTATTTCATCCCTAATATAATAACTATATACTATTCGATTATATTAATTATTTATATTATATATATATATATATATATATTATAAATATATATATATATATATATTATATGATATATATATATATTATTAAATAATAATATATATATAATATAATATATATTATATATATAGTATTTATATATATATTAATATATATTACTCAAATAAAAGGAACCAAAATAATAAATTATGTTTAAAATAATTTGGAAAATAAAAAAAAAGCTTATAATTTTTTTTCAAATTAAATATTCTTAATTACTTTAATTTGATCTCTAACAGCAAGAATATATATGATAAACTTTCACTTTCGTTTATTATTATGTGAAAGCTGTATTATGATATATGAACACTTACATAATTAGCCAGTTCTGCTATTGAATTTTTCTTACTTCATGTAGAATTGAAAAAGCTTGCTTTGAGCCTTTTCTAGTTCAGTAGTTATTTTAAAAATATTTTTTGGGTTCACATTTTTGAGTGAGGTAAATCCTAAAATCCTTAAAATCCTAAAATCCTTGATATTATGCACAGATCAAAGTTTATTACAAAAATTCATCAAATTTTAGTAATATATATAATGAATTTAGTAAGATGTGGAATTCATTTTTGATTTTACGTCAGATACTATCTTAGACTCTTTCTAAACTGGTTTGAAAGATAATAATCATCTATAAATAAGTTAAATAAAAATTTATGTAATTTAGCTACTATATATACTATATCCTAATCTTTTCATATTTTAATAATTAATTCTCTACTAAAGAGGCATTAATTATTATATAATATTAATTTCTTTTTTTTCATATCAAAAAGCAGAAGTTCTGTTATGCAACTTCCAAAATGTTTTGAAATGTTTCTTAGATGTTTGCTTTTGCTTGAAAACCCTTTTTCCCAAAATATCCCATTTTCAATATGGTTTAAAGAGCAGTTGTTGTCTACTATTATGGGAAGAATTGCAATGTAATACTAATGAAAGAGTTATCAATTTATATATGTAAGTTGCGTATTTAAATTTTATCAATTAAAGACAATAAAATAAATAAATTATTAAAACTTATTATTTTTTAGCAAAATTTTGGTTTTTCTTACATGACTATGAAAAGGAACTTAATGCATTATTTTATAAAACGTTCTAATTATATTTGTATTCATTTTGATAGCTCCTTTTATAGATGGAGTATCTAATGCTTTTAAAAATTTTTCTATTTAAGTCGTAACTTATTCCATACGAATATTTACACACCGTCATCCCTTGTATATCCTTGCCCTTAATTCCGTGAGAGCTTTTGTCTCCTCATTTTTGGTGTCTGCGTAGAGGAAAAATCTTTTTCTTTTTTTTTCTGTCTTGAAATTATTAAATTAAATAAGCATCAGCCAAAATTGTGCTCAGAATTTGTTTTCACTGTGTCCATAAAGTTTTTAATGAGTTTGTTTAACGTTCACAATGAGATTTTGTGTGAAAGTAACTCGAAAAAAAATGAAAACATTCTAAACACACGCTGGATTATTTTCGGTTACTATGAGTTTAGTATACCTAACCTACAATATTTCTTCATTTGCTTTTATCAACATTTTACATCGTATTGTCCAATCAGAATAAGGTCAAATAATTTGTATTATAAATTACTAAAATAACGTTTAGTTAATGATATACCTTTCAGATAGAGATAAGGAAAAAACGAAAAGACATATAAAGTGAATACCAGTAGGGCGAATGGAAACCTATCGAGAACTATCCCAGATCAACTTAAAAGTATTTATCATCAAATTATACGAATAGAAATGCCCATGCGTACAAACACAACGACGGAGTACTAACCACCGACTACCTAAGTTGAGGAGATACCCTGTCAGTATTTGGACGAAGCTAAAACAAAGGTCTAATCAAGTATAAATTTTTATACGGCGCGAAACTTAAGAACTACCAAAAGGTACAAAGAATCGTTTTATGAGTAAGCTAAAGCGGTATCGATTAAGGCATGTAACGGCACAAATAGCAAGAGACTAATAAGAGGAGTATTCCCTGAGTATTTTAAGTTAATGTGGAATTACCAAGACTTTTACTATTATAAGCATTAGCGGTGCCACAATCCATGTCGTAGAACCTTCCCTTCCGTTTTAATAACTATAATCATCCAAACCCGGAAGCACTTATTGGCTATATTTACGTCAAGGAAAATTTATATTAATTACAGAATTTATTACTAATTTGATGCCCAGAAAAAATTCCCTAATTATACCTAGTATATCGCTAATCCTATATTCTTATAAAATGTTGCCAAGAGTAGTGTGATGGGTCACTACTGCAACAAGTGCCTTCATTGTCAGTGGGGTGAAAAAGATAACATTTTCAAAAAATTATTTAAAACACTATATATATTACAGAAGAATGAATCCAGGTTACACGTCTTCCTTTTACAATTATTACTCGCTCTCTTAAAACCTTCTAGGGAAAAAAATACTTTCCAAATTTTAATGGTAAAAAAATTTATTTTTTAGACTTGTATCAAGTCCCCTCTGAGAAATTGTCTATTAGAAAATTATTGGAATTTCTAAGAAAAACAATTCCTAATGTTACCTAGGATAGTTTTAGTACTAGCTAATTCTTTACCCTCAAAGCAAAGATAATGAAACTTGTTGCACTATCTGACGCTCTCTCCAGCATACCTAGATATTTCTTTTTGAAATATAGGAATGACATTGATGGATTGGGAATTGGGGAATTAAATACTAACCTTAATTATAGAGTTTTATTTTTCGGAATATACTTTAATAGTGATCGAAAAAAATACTTCCTGATTTTAAATTTTAGTAAAAACATTTAATATCTTATTAGCTTTTATTCCTTGGCTTTAACCAAACAACTTGTGAATAGCGTAATGATGAAACAATTCGGTTTAAAATAATGTCTAAATTATTAATAATATTATTTATCTAAATCTTTTTTTTATTTTAGGTTCAGAGGTAACGTTCAAATTGGACAAATCATACTCCATTTCATATCCGAAATATGTTAAATCTTTATATATTGAGATGTTACTTAAATGAATGTGGAACTTCTTACCAACCTTTTTTCATAAATTATAATAATAATTAATATTTTATACTATATCAAAAATATCTATTATTATAAGTATTCGAAGCCATCGATTAGTCTTAAAAAAATTGATTCTAAAAAGTGTGAGATATATTACTTGATGACATTTTTAATTATTTTTATTTTAACTTAAACCTACTTACCGCATCTAAATTGGTATTCTAATAATATTTTCTTAGACGGCTTGCTGATTTGCTACACTTTGGTATCCTGCAAACTTAGAAAAATAAAATAATTTTCATTTACATTTAAAGTCTCAAATCCAATTTAATAGCTGCTGATTCCTAATTTTAATATATATTTTAAGTATAATAATAATTATATATAAATATAATATTACTATAAATTATAATTAACTAATATCATACAGTTATTGATTTCCAGACAGGTATAAAAAAATTGAGTAAAATATATAAACCATTATTTTAAAACCTATAAGAAATGTGGATTATTAAGTTTAGCCAGTCTTAAATAATTAACATTTAAAAAAAAAAAATCCTTTAAAATTAAATATTAAAATATTTATTGAAAAAGTTCAGTTTGAACTTATATAAAATATATAGATGATATTTTATTTTATATATATATCTATAAATATGTTGTTGTAAAGAACATTTAATGAATATAAAGAAATCATCTGTACAATAATTTGACAGTGTACTGTCGAAGTATAAAGATAATATTAGAAGAATTATATATTATTTATGAATTTATATAATTCTATTTATAAATATTTGAATTATAATACTGCCAGTTAGTTATTTATATATATGGGAACAACAGCCATCTTTTTTTAAAAACTTTAAGGAGAAATTCAGGATAGTTCACACAAATTATTAACAAAATATATGATCACTTCCTTTTTGTCATTATATAAAAGTAAATAATATTATACGATATATGCTTTTATTAACTATTATTTTTATTTATTAAAAATTATAATTAAGAGACTTTAAGCCATCAAAAATTTTTGATAACTTAAATAATTTAGTGAAGGGGTGGGGTATCATTTATATATCATTATAGGTTAATTTTTATATCTATATATAATATATTTATATATATATCATATTTATATTATATTATTTATATATATAGCTACTATATATATTATAGTATAATATATTATAATTGATATATTAAATTATATATATATATATATTCCTACCTAGAATTCAGACAAGGATTGAGACTACCATTTGTTAAATCTTAGCTACTATCGCCTTATGCCGCGGCTAAATGTTCATCTTACTCATGTTGTAATATGAATTATGTTCTTTATTGTTAAAAACAATTAGGCCTACTTAAATTAAGAAAAGCAAACCCAGTTTGTTCTCTCTTTTCTTCTTTTTTTTTCATTTTTTTTCCAACTCTTTTGAATATTTGGTCTTGTGATTTTAGTAAATTGACGAAGGATATTCCAGAAAAACCAAGACATCGAATTGTTCAACGTTAACTTGCCCAAATCTGGAGGGCACAAAACAGTAACAGCCAATTCTCTCAGCTTCAATTAAAGTTTGTACATGTTCTGAGAATACCTTTCGAATTACATCAAATTTTTTATTTTCAGAACTTTTGAGAAAAGGCAAAGAAATAATTTATTTTTAAAGTTTATGGATATATTGTGTACTAAATTGGTTTTTATTGAAAAAATTAGGGAATAACTTGACCTTCTCTTGAAAACCATTATTCGACGCTTCTTCGGCCTAACCATCTCAAAGAACATCTTAAAAGGATCCAGCTTTTGATATTAACCTTCGAAACTTTCTGAAGAATGACTTTTTTTGAGAAAAATGGAGTTTTTTATATCTGTTGTAGTTTCATCACCTACAATATGTTTAGATGTATCCTTTTCTCTTTCTTGCACAACTTCTGCAAGCCCTCATTAAAATTATCAATAAGTGGCCCTACATTGGCATAAGTGCTAGATTTATAGCTTTTTGTTTGATTCATTCATTCAGTCTAAGCCTTATCCCTGTGATAGAATCTGAGCGTAATCAGTATAAACAAAATCAGCTAGTATATAAAAATCATTGTCAATGAAATAGAAATATTCTCTTCGTACTATGGAGATTCTTTATCTCCGTCAACATAAACATTAAATAATAGATGGATAACCAATATAACCGGTGTCGGGAAAAGATTGAAATTTTTTTTAGAAGTATGGATAATCCAAAATTGGAATACATAATTGTTAGTACTGAGGTTAAAATAATTTCTTCGAAAGTTTGCAATTGCATTTGTGATGTGAGTCTCGAAAAGTCAATTAAACTTGCATGAATGATGCCCATTGAAAAGTCAATTCAATCTTGTAGTCCACTATTTATAATTAAAATTTTAGTTTATTTTTTTTGTGGAGTCGTTTAAAATTTTTCCGACTCCAACTATATTTACTATTATATTAAAAACAACCGACTCCGACTCTCGACTCTTCTTCACGATATCCCCCTCCCACGTGAAATAAAACATTACTTTACCGTATATTCTTCAACGAAACTATCCATACTTCCCCGACTCCACCCTTTTCATACATCTTGTGTTAAAAACACGAACTCTACCGACTCCGACTCCGACTAGCGCACCCTCTTCCAAATTACTACCGAATTCTCCCTTGGACTCCGCGAATGCTCGTTCAAAACAAAATACCGAAAGATGGTATATAAACTATTTAAATTATATGCCATATAAATAAGGGAACGCTATACCTATAATAAAATAAAATAAAAAAAAATATATATTATTATATATATTGTATAGGAATAAATGTATAATTAATATGTTAATTAAATAATTACGAATTATAATATATAAATTATTATAATATTAATTATATTATAAATAATAAATTAAAAAATTAAATAATAAATATAAATTTATAATAATAATAATTTAAATTATATTAATTAAATTAATTAAATATACCTAATTAATATCTTTGCGTCTTAAATTCGTGCTTTAATTATATTTTCTATTTTTTACAAAAAATTATCCCTAAGTGGGTATTGAATCCCATTACAACACTTAAAGTGTTAATGAGATATTCTCAAAACACATAAACTGATGATATTATTGAAAATTAATAATTATTAATTAATTATTAATAATAATATAATATCAATTATATTAAATTATTATAAATTATATAAATATTATATAAATTATAAATATATATATAATATATATTATATATATAATTTTTAATATAATACTATATATAATAAATAATAATGAATTTATAATTATAATAATATATTTTGAGGTGTGTGTGTGTGTGTGTGGTGTGTGGAAATTTTAATCCATTGTTATATTGTGATTGTGTGGGCATTTTTAATTGTAAGTTAAAATTAATAATAACAATGAATTATAATAATAATATTGAATAATAATGATAATAATCAATAATAATATGAATGGAAATGTAATTTATTTATTTATGATAATATAATAAATTTGTAGTCTTGTGAATAATTAATATTTAAATAATAAAATAATTTGTAGTGTGATTTAATAATAATTTAAGTATTTGTAATTTTATGTGGCGTCACTAAATCTAGAGATTATAAATTTAGATAATGGAAAGGTGTTTTTCAATACTGGAATGATGAAAATAATTTTAAAAGATTCAAAATAACAGATAATAAAAAAATAGAATGGAATGAAGACATTGACATGGATCCTGATTCATTCTCTTAATAAAAATGGATAATTTTAAGCGAAATAACTGTAGATTTTCACATTTTAAAAGGTAACCTTTAAACAATATCTGTTAGATAAAATCAAAAAATCTTTTATTTTTGGGATCCCCATAATATAAAAAAATAATTAAATAAATTTACAACATAAAATTTCTATTTTGTGTTTATTTTTAAAATAGACCTGTTATCGAACTTAATAATATATGGGTAGAAAACTATTATTATTAATAATACTTTTCTTAAAATGGATGAATTTTTTTTTATTGTAAATTTAATAATGATATAAATATAAAATTTTCCAAACTTTCTGGCAGTAGTCTTTTCGATTTGTTATTAAATATCCAAAATATCCTTGATAATCAATAACTTGATGACAAAATAATTAAAAATAAAAAATAAAATAAAGAATAACCTTTAAGTTCGCATGGATAAAACAGGAATTATCAACCATTCCACCAAAATGGTTATAAAAGTGCAGGCGACTGGAAATAAGTTATGCATAAAAAGTTTGTTCTACATGTCTGTTTTTTGAATACAATTGTTATTTTTTTTAAAAACCTTAAAGATTAACCTATAATCAATCCTTTGTTTGCCTTCATTGAGTAGTATTTTACTACGCGGCTTTATAGTACTATGGCATTGTGCCTAGTTATGTAGCCTGAATAGTGGAACCTGCATATTGATACTTACAATTCTACAAAAGAAGCAAAAATTCAAAACTTAAACTGGGACTCCGACGCTAAGTTTTACCCAGAAATAGTGTAAAATCTCAAGCCAAAAAATAAACCTTATCTGCAGAAAGTTATGAAAAGTTAAATTATGAGCTAGTTTTTTTAATAATTAAAGCTATTATTTTATTTAGCTTTCATTATTTCTTCTCTTGTTAGCAATTACTATATACATCCCTCCTTTTTATAAATCAAAATCAAAATAAATATTAATATATTTTTTGTTAGGTATTTCAGGTTGGTTCTGTTCATGATGCATGGATGGTATTTGAGGTTTTCGGATTTTGTCGGCTATGCAGAAAATAGTTCAATCTAGGTTGCACATCTTGCTAAATTGTTTTAATCTTAAATTTGGCAAAATTGCATTGCCTCAACTTTTGGTTTTCGGTTTTTAAATTGGTTTCTTTTTCTTTTATTGAAATAATTTGTTAATTATTCTAAATTAAATTAGATAGAATTTATTGATGTCCAATAGTAAAGATAAAGTAACAAATAATATATTATAGCCCAAATAAATACTTTTGGTATGGTAGGAGGAAATTAGATTGTCACTTTACTATATTAAGCTTCTCAATGATACTTAAAATAATTTTGTTTTTGGCAATTAAAAATCTGGTTTATTCCAACTTCAGGAAGGTATTAGTCGTATAGTTAAGCGGTCACCTTAGTTTAGAAGAAAAATTATTTTGGTTGAATCTCTTTTTTAATTGTGAAGTTATTTATCTCTAATATAGGTTAAAATACATAAAAGATTAAGATGAGAAATAAAATCGTTACCACATCCACAACAATTGAATAGTATAAAGAGAAAGTTCAATATAATCACTGTTCAATTACACCTGTTGTTAAAGTGAGTATCTCCTAGTTAATCCATTGTCATTTTAGTTTAGATAGTTTTACAATTTTTCACTGGTAGCACAGCGTAGTTCCACTACTCTCTTACTGAGGTTTCATCGTATGTTGGTGATCAGATGTCGGGTGATTTTGTGTTCGGTGTTGTATATGCAAATTCTAGATAGGGAAGGAAGAAATTTTAGGTCCCTCGTCTCCAGAGTATAGAATAGAATGTGAGCGCTTGAAGGGCATAGGAAACTGGACGAGAATAGGTGGAAAGGAACGCGCAAATTTGTGTTCTAGTACTGATTCAAATGTGTGGTAATTGATGATCTCAGAGGATTCTTGATGTAATGGGTTGAATGGGGGAGTGGAATGGAAACCCCGATGCCCTTTCGAAGGAGACGTGTGCCCTTCCAAAGGCAAGAAATTGGATGGAGACTGCAATGTAATATACATAACGGAAGAGTGATGGAGAATGAAGATTAATTTAATATTTGTTGATGAGCGTGACGGAGACCAAATATATTATTGTGGGTGAAAAAAAAAAACGGAGAGGAGGAGGGTCGATGTCGAGGTGTAGTTATAACTTCTAGCAGGATGGAAAGATTATTGAATGTTCAGCTGTTGGTGTGAAGTTCTAATCAACGTCATGGTTAAGATGAGAAAGAGTTTGAAAGTATTTTGTATTTGTATCTGTGTTCAAGTACAGTTAAAGTTGATTAGTGTAAAGCGTAGTATATAGTAAATGTTGGTTACTTTTGAAGAAGAGAAAGTAACAAAGATAGTTAGCAGGGCCAAATTGGAATATATAAGGATATATTTGGTATGGAGAGTGGAGAATAGCGAGACGAGTTTCTGACGATAGGGACCGTGACAATATGATATGATACTGAGATACTATTTTTGTTTGTTATATAAAAAAAAGGAGAAAAGGAAGGACAGAGATGGAAAGGACTCTTAGGGTAGAGTTGAATATTAAAGATTAAAAGAAAACAGAGAATCTCTTGAACCAGTAATAAAAACAAACAAACAAAAACCGTCAAATTCGGCTGCAGAAATCATCATAATGATTATTGAATAGGAGTTTTTATAACAGGTGATATCTCTAATTTCAAGATCCGTAAGGAGTTTGTCTTGGTGAGTCTTTTGGCTCTGAACTCTTCCAAAGGTATAGGACCTAATAGAATTTATACTGCGAGAGTGCTTTAGAGGGTGAAATTGCCGCCGTAGAAGGAAGTGGAGGGCGACAGATATTAAAGAAGGAGGAAGAATGTTATAAACCACTGAGAGATCGCGTTATGTAGATAGTGAGTACTCGGAGTGTGGTGGGATTCAAAAAGAATATAGGAAAAAATTAGAAAGTAAGATGGAGAAATGATAGTAAGTATCTTCGAGAGGTTAAAAGGAGGAAAAAAAATAGGTGAAGCAATTAAGAATGAATAATTGATGGGAAGTAGCAGAAAAGAAGAGAGGTGATGAAATGTATTTTGTTTTGTAGCTCGATATATCATTTCTGAAATGTGGTTTCATATAGTCCTACAGAGAACAATAAAAGGAGAAAAGGAAATAGAAGGGTTCTAGGAGAGAAAACAAGATGTGGTAGAACAGACACATGGAAGGATAAACAGGAAGGGGATGGATAGAAAGGATAAGAAGGACAGGAGAGACAAGACAGACAGGAGGTACAGGAAGGACAAGATTACAAGATAGTTGAAGGATTCAAGTGAACAATGAAAGAATAGTGACGTTTGTGCGAGTGTGTATTACTGGATGTCAGAAGATTGTAGAAATTAAGCTAAGTGACTAGGTGTCTAGAAGTTTATACTGGTAGTATGGCAAGCGGGAAAGGGGACAGTAGCGAAGACGTGAAAGAATTAATAAATGATATGCCTTAAAATCAATGGGAAATATGTGTGTTTGTGAGATTTTGTGTAACACACATTTGTAAAATTGATTGTGAAATTGGAGAAATTTAAGAAAATTATTTCGAATTTAAGTAAAATAACGAATAAAACGATGTTATTATACATGAGAGTGGATAAAAAAGGAGAATAGATAGTGCTGATTGGACTTTTATAGTTTAAAGGGATAATCGTTATTTTGATTTTGAAAAGGATAAAGTGCTAAGTTAAATCTGTAGGAGAAAAGTTATGGGAATTAAAATCATGTTTTAGACATGAGTTTTGGCGGGAAAATATAAAGTGGATGTCTTGCGGTTAGTGAGTATGAAAAGAGAAAAGTATTGAAGATTGGCTTAAGAAAATGGTTGAGTAGAAATGTAGTGGTTGTTAAGTAGTGCAAAAAGGGATTTTCTAAATGAAGGAGAATAATAGAGGAAAAGCGGTTGAGTTCATCGGTTAATTTGACAGTATTGAACTTGACGGGCACGAAGAATAGGTTATGGGAATTGTTAGGGATGCTCATAGGGTAATTGAGTTTTAGGTATATGAGGATGGGAAGAAAAATAAACAGTGTTATGTTGTAGAAAAATGTTAGTGAAAATGTTTGTTACACATGCGTAGGGTTATAGGAAAGACCTCTTAGTAGACCAATAGTGAGTTTCTCTTTTTAAGCAAAAGTTTTCAATGAAACTGTTGCAATGGATTTAGGTGAGACAGAGGGACATTAGTATTTTCTTGTTAATAACTGAATTTAAAAAACTAGTGGTATTGTATGATGTGTTGTTTAGTGTTGATAGAATGTTGTTCAAAATAAAAACATAGTAATAAGTATTAGAAAAGATATATTACAGTTAATAGAGCAACACACACTTTTCTATGGCTAGAAGTTGACCAATGAATTAGGAGGAAAATTTTTCCAAAATAAATGTACAATATGGTAAAGTCTAGAGGAGGGAGCGTGAAAGTTTTTATTTATATAATTTGATCATATGAGGGGTAACTGAAAGCTGAGAGTTCTAGTTGGAATAATAGTCAGTTTGTAAAAAAAAATGGTGGGAAATGTGAAAGATTCTATGAGGAAAAATAAATAAGATCATTGAAGAATAATGAGAGTGTTAGCCGGAATGTGAGTTTGATTTGATCACGTTGGTATAAGGTGAAAGAGAAAGAAATGGGTTAGTTTTCACCATAATCAGTTAAGTATTTTTGGAAAGAAATGGTAAAGGTTATCAAACAATATACAAAACTGAGGAATCGATAGTAGTATGGGAATGCGAAATAAGTAGATCAAAGATGGGGTTTGAAATTTTAAGGAATTATGAATTATTAAAGTGCTTCATACTAAAGGGTTAGAAAATATTAAAACATATTCCAACAGAAGCAGAAGGCACCATGAATTAAAAAAGCAATTGAAAAAGGCGTGGTTCAGGAGTAAAGGGAACATAATATTGAATAGCCTGAAGAAGGAGAAGAGTTTATGAAATTATTATTAAATAGAGAATATGGGAGTATAAACATTGGATGCGGTCTCTCTCGGCAAAAGTGAATAGGAAGGGATGAAAAACTGTGTATATAAAGCATGGGTGTAAGCTTAAGGCATGCGAGCAAGGGTACATATTCCCAGATTAGCAGGGGTACCTCAGAATAAGGAGGATACCTCAGAATAAGAATTGAGAATTTGAAATATGATAAAGGATAGATAAAAAAAATTGTTAAAGGAGGAAGGAGCTGCATGATTCCATTCAATAAAATAGTTTTGAAAATGCCTCAAACATTTAAATTTTATGAAAGAGAGAAGAATTCAGTTTCACAAAAATTTTAATGTGAAGAGAGAGAGATGGTAAAGGGAGAAAAAGATCTTTCAGAACTAGTATACGAGAGTTTAAGAAATGAAGAAGAAGGATGAAAAAGAGTCTGACATAAAGGGATTAATTCATACATCAGAGAAAAGAAGATTAGAAGAAGAGAGAAAGAAGAAGAAGAAGAAGAAGAAAGAAGAAGAAGAAGAAGAAGAGAAGGAAGAAGAAGAGAAAGAGAAGGAGAAAGGAAGGAGAAAGAAAGGGAAGTGAAAGAAGAGAGAAGAGTGAATGGAAGAGAAGAACAGTGAAACAGGAAGGAAGAGAACAGTTATGCATGTAAAGGGTTGAAGAAGAAGAGAAAGTGAATAAGAAGAAGAAAGAGATTATGACTGACAGAAATACAGAACGACCCGAATCTAAGGCAAGACTTTACCATTGTCCAGTCAAGGCTAGAGTCTTGAGGGAAGATGAGGCTCACCGGCTTATATGAACCTTTTTATAAATTATACCTAATCTAAATCGGTGAATCTTCCCAAAACTGTTATTACAAAAAATATTTATTGTAGTTGTTGATCTCGAGAAAGAGAATGCTTTAGAGAATGTTTAGAAAGAGAATGCTTTAGACTAGAGAATGTTTAAAACGTGTATTACAAAAAGATTATAGGCTACTTGATAGTGTGATCGATGAGGTCACCGGTACTTAATATAGAATTGAACGTTAAGAAATAACCACTCTAAATTTGCCAAGATGTTACATTCATAAATTATTGGTTAATACAAAAAAATAATTATGATAAATGTGAAATTTGATTTGTCAACCGGCATTAGAACGTTTGATGTATGAAATTGTTATCAGTAATGTAAATTCAAATAATTGTTATTACAATAATTTAAGAATGATAATAGTGTGAATCAAAACTGAACCACCGACTATGAGTGAAATTTAGAAAACAGCGGGTAAACACAATATTTGCTGGATAAAAAATTATAGTACCTCGTGATGGGTAAGACTATTAAAAACTGAGTATAGTTACTCAATATAAAGTTCGGACTCGCAAATTCATTATTAAGAATTTGTACTAATTTATTTACACATTTATCCAAAATTTTGATCTCTATTATAGTTCGTTTTTGTATTTCCCTTATCTAATTTCGTTATCGTGTTAATAAAGTTTAAGAATTCCGGGTATGATGTTTGCACTGAAAGTTTCACAGTACCCAATTTCGCCTATAGAAGATGATTGTTATCTAACTTTTTACTTGTATAAATCGTTTATGTTTATGCTTAGACTGTTCACTTAGTGATGTATACTATTAAGAGGAGGACAATATTTCCACTATCTCATGAGCGCTTTATGTGTGAAGTGATTCTTTGGGCTATTTTTTGGTTGAGATATTTTTGGAAATTTCACTTATGACAAATGAATCTGACCCAACACCTGCAAAAAGGAAAGTGCTATAATAGTTAAAATTTATCATATCTAAAGAATTTGCCTGTAAAATAAATTTCAATATTTTCAAATTTATTTAAGATTATATTTGAAAGTTAAACTTCTATTAATTTATCCTTCTCAATCTTCTTGTTTTCTACAAAGAAATGTATATAATCTAAAATTTTTGACAGCGTAAGTCGTTTTGGTCGTAAGAATACAGTAGAATCCGAATTTCATTTTAAGGTTATTTTCCCCTTCTTGGTTGCCCTTCTTTGAATTTCTTTCAATTTTTCTATGATCCTATTTAAGGTAAAATGGACTCCTAATTAAACTGTAAACTAGGCGTAAATCTTAGTATAATGAGGTCTAACTAATGTTTTATTAAACAATGGAAGTAATTATATTTTTCAGATTTATATTCGAAGTATTCTGGCAATAAAGCCTACGAGCTTTAATTTTGCTCTTATAACAGCTATCAGCACAAATTGTGTCTAACGCTATTACTTTAAATCCTTATTAATTAATACTCCGAGATCCTATTCCTCAATTGACAACTTTGATAACTGTCATCTATTTTGATAAATTTAATCGTATTCTCTAGTTCAACTACTTCCTCAAAAATAGATTATAACCTACATTTATCGAAATTATAAATTTCATTTGCCATGTTTTTATTTGACTCAAATTTTACAATCTTGTTCAAAAAATCGGCTTTTGGTAGAGTAATTGCCATAGTCTTTGTTCTACACTCATATTATTGCAGAATTTCGCAAGTTGGAAATATCATCCGCAAATTTCGAAATATTGCCTTAAAAATCTAATTAGACATTTCAATGTCACTTTTACAACTAATGTTCAGAAATGGCAAGTATTGGACCCAGGACAGACCCTTGGGTCACCCACTAATAACATTCGCCCCATCTGAGCCTTCACCATTGATAACGACTCACGATCAATTGGTGCTGCAGCAAATTTTGAACTAAATTGTTGCTATATATATCCTAATATTAATGTGTCGTTTCAATATGAATACCATGAGCTCTTAAGCTTTTCCAATAATCTTTGATGAGGGAGTTGTGATATACTCATATAAATAGCTTTATTGAAAATCTATTGGAGTAAAAAACATCAAAAAGATATTATAATTAGATTATCTAATTATCATTAATAACCAATTTAAAAGAAATTCTAAGTTTAGGAATTTGATTTAAGTCAATAATAGTGATCTCATTTTTCTTTAAAACCGTGGTTGGGAGAGAATTTTTGAGCGAATCCAAATGATCTTGCAAAGAGTGATTGCATACAATAAGAATTCTATTAAGAATTAGTTTATTGTAATCAAAAATAATTTTGACAACTTAGAGTTAAGCTAATTGGTCTGTTATTATTCGGGAGCTTAGAGATCTCCTATTGTGTACGAAAATACGGAGCATAAAGCTGGATTGAAATTAGCTGATAGTAATTATGAAAGTAAAAGTAAATGGTTTACTAACCCCTTCTTGTAAAGACTAATTGAAAAGCATCGTTAGAGGGTTTTTACTAAGATATATCTTTTTCAAATGTATTTAAGATTGTAGGAATCGGATCGTAAAAATCCAAATTTCTGGTCCAGGTGAGCTTATATTGATATTAATTAGTCTATAGTGCAATTTGTTGAAAGCAACTTCAACTCTTCTTTAATTATTTCAAACGTATCTAATGAATACTATCATAATGCATGAAAAATCCCTGTACGTCTTAAAACTATTTAGAGATACAGTTATCTACAGGTTTTAAAATTTCGTAATATATTCAAGGAAAAATTTATTTTAAAATGTTTGCGCACTCGGCATTGATTCGACCTTTAGGTTTTCCGTGTACTTATCCAGTGGTGGATCCAATATTCTTATAATTGGAACTTTTTGATTAAGTTGACAGTAGTGAGTGAAATAACTTTCTTAGGATCTAATTTACTCTAGCCCGGGCAATATGTGAAATTTTCAATAGTTTCTTTTTACACAGCATCGTAAAATTAGTCATTATTGCAGTTTCGGATGGCCAAACTTGTGTAATTATAATTAGTGTGTATCTTACGAGGGAAAGAGACTTTCCAAAGTTTGTATAAGTCCTATTTCTATTATTTAAAGAATTTTCCACACATTACAAATCTTCGAATATCGTATTTCCGCCCTTCTTCCGTTTTGTTTCATTTTATTATGGAACACAATCTGTTTTCTTGCTTCTTTGAAAATATTTGTAGAAACGTATCCCACTTATATAATTAGCATTGCCCAATAAAAATAATAATATAAATAATAACAGTAGAATTCTTCGTTCGGGGCACTTTGTGGATGCTATGTGCTAAATAGTATATACTATTATTCTGATAAATTGCCATATTAATAATTTCATAAAAATCGCTAAACTTTATCACAATAATTGATCTATGCACTTTTGTTGTAATTACAGAATTTTTAAATTTTAATTTAAACTTAAACTCTACATGTTATGAATCATTCTTTTTACACAAATAGGGTTCTATGAGCACTCATGCTGACTGTATTTACGCATCGACTTCTAAATAACTTTGTACACTAAATAATGAGGTCTAAAATATTGGTTTTCCTCTTGAAATTTGGGCATATCGAATTTATTTGATAAAATTATAGTAAATATATACTCTTTGATGAAATTGAATTAATGATGACTTAAAAAATTTGTAAAGGTCTAAGTAATTATAGTCATAATTTCAGTAATTAAACATGTTCAATATGATTTTAAATTTGCATAAATATCCTTCTGGAAATATGCTTGGCGAGTGTAACAAAGGGGCACTTCTATGTGGATCTCGGATAAATTTTCATTTATATATTCTTAAATTTAAATTAAAATTGTAAGTTTACATGTTTACTTTATTTTTAATATCTGACAATCCTTAATTTTTATTTCAGACAAAAATTACGTTGTTCTAAAATAGTTTAACAAAGGGGTACTTAACCTTCTAATATAACGGTAGGATTCATCCTTCCCTAATTAATTTTTTCTGATTCTTAGAAATTAAAATTTAACTTATAACCATTAATTTGAAATTCTGAAATAAAATCCGATCTTTAAATAAATAGGAATTTGCACCATGTTTCCATATGTAGATTGTAATATATTATAGTTGTTTATTAATAGTTTGTCAATGTGCACGTTAGTTCTTTAAATCTATTTATTTTTGTACGATCTTCTTTGCGTTTGAAAGACATAGCTTTTCATTTCGCAAATTGTTGAACAGGGGAATTTTGGATGTCTTTACCTCGAAAAACCGTTTGCTTAACAGTTTATCTCCTTATGCAAAGAAAGAAGGAAGTAAGAATAAAAGAAGCAAGAAGGAAAGGAATAGAAAGACATTATCGAAAACTATGGAAGTGGTGATGAAGAAGAGGTGAACGGAGGAAGGAAGAAGAAAATAACTTTAAAATTGGTGTGGAAAAGAGGAAGATAAAGGAGAAAGATGGAAGAAGATAGACGGAGAGAACTATGTAAGAAGAATAGAAGAAGGAATCAAAGTTAAGAGTAGGATATTATGGACAAAAATAAAGGTTGTGGAGAAAGAGATATAGATACAAGAATAAGGATGGGAGAATTGTTCGCGATGTGAAGAGCTTTAAGGTAGATGGAGGGAAAAAGCTTGATTAGTAAGAAAGAGTGACAATATAGTTATTCCAACAATTTGCTGGTGCAAGGTGGTTTGAGTTGTAGTAGGATCTGACTTAGGGAATTAAAGGAGATTTGAAAGTTATCGGAGGATTCAAGATGGAAGTGTATGGTGTACGGCAGAATTGGGATAATGTAAAGAGGAAGTGGTTATTTGAGTGTGGATTGGTTAATATTCTCTAAGGTATGTTGTGATTACTGAAAAATTTTGAAAGGGAAAGTAATGTATATAAAAGCGAGATGTGAAGATAATTTGATAAAAGAGGGGGACTGAGTTTTTTTAATAATCTGATGAGAGTTCCAACTTGTTCAGAGGGGTTAAGTTAAAGCTTGGATTAGAAGGATATCATTGAAACTATGATGGATCAAGAGCGTGCCAACATGATTATTTGATATTAATAATATGCTATAATTTACGAAGTAGATCTATTAAGGAAGGAAGGGTTTATGTGATTCCTGGCAATGAGGGAAAAGAACAGTGTATACTGTAAGGGAATGAAGAAAACTTTTTATGGTTTAAAAGATTCTGCTAGAGCACGGTATGACAAGGTGGTTGGCGTAATCGAGAAATTAGGCACTATAAGAAGTAAATTAGAACATGGTCTATTTTCATGGAAGAAAGAATGGAGATTAATAGGGATTATGTGTACACATGTGGATCATTTTTGTTTTGGTGGTTCTGACATATTTATGGATGGAGTTATAAAAGGTATAAAAGAAAAATTAAAAATAGGTTCAGAAGACGCTAAGGGTTTTAAGTGTATAAGGGTTAATGAATATATTAGTACGAAAGGGCTGTGTGTCAGGAAAGAGAGAAATACAGTATATGGGAAAGCATAAGTATTCCGGATAAAAGGGATTTCATTGATGATAGGGAAAAGGATAGTAATGAATAGATTTTTTAAATCTTTCTTTTACGATGGGATTCCAGGTAATACTGGAAGAGTTGGTGGAGGTTTGAGAATGATTGAAATATATATATGGAAAGACCGATACAGTGGTTAATTTGCCTCTTACATGCAAATGAACGTCCATGCAGACACATATTCGAGGCAACGGATGGATAAACATGATGATCGAAAACGTTTAAGGTTACCATTGGGAATAAAATTGTAGAAGATGTAAATAAGTTGGAGGTAGTTGATTTTGAACTTCTAAATAGCAACCTTGATAAGATCCCAGAATATATCTTTAAACAAATTAGCACTGACCAAAAATATTTCAATGAAATGTGTATTAGTATAAAATCATGGAATATATCGTCATCATTAGCCAAGAAATCTCCAGGCACCCTTCATCATGCCAGATGACTAACAAAAGCCAACAGAACCTTACGGTTATACATTTCCACAAAACTTAAAAGCAAAGCTCTTCAAAATTTAGTAAATATAATAATAAAAGTTCACTCACTAGGATGGTTTTGGATGAAGTCAAATCCAATGGCAACACGTAATTTTTGTTAAATGATGTGCCTACTTAAAGACGTGGACAAAAAATGATTATGGAGAGTATACTAAGAAACAACTCGTACTTTGCTCATCCTTAGAATGTATAACTTACAATGTTAGCGGATATATGTAGTATTTAGTAGCGTGAAGACTATATATACTAGCTAATAATATATATAGGATATATAGTAATAAATAATATTAATGATATATATAATATTATAATAGGTAACTATAATAAATGTTTAGTCAATTATACTAGAATATTCAAATAATAACTATATATATATCCTATAGTTAGTATTAAGTAAGATGGTAGAGTATTATAAACTATAGAATAATAGCAATAGACTGAGAGATAGCGTCGATACAGACGAATATACACTCCACCACATAGGTAGTAGTAAGCACTAGTATTTACAGATAACAAATACCTCACATAACCCGTACTACATAATAAGTATACCACACCGCCTACTATATATAGTACCAATGAGTCATATACAATACATAAACATCATTAAATATAGATATGTATGTATAGATTATATAATATTAATATATATATATACATAATATATATACATACATATTTATAGTATATAATATATATAATATATGATTATATATATAGATATTTAACTAATATATTAAAATATTAGAATATCTATATTATATATTAAATTATATTTATATAGTTATTATATTTAATATTATTAGATATATAGTATATTTAAATTTAATATAAAGTTTAAAAATATAATTTATAGGATATAAATAAATAAATATACCCCAGTATTATATATATTTAATATATATACTCATATAATATATATATATAATAAATATATAGTATAAATATATATATAATATAACTATGACAATAGACTATATATATAAAAATTTAATATATATATATATAGTAATACGAATTTGGTAT
>JABUQX010066684.1:25000-33329 GCA_015478945.1 Trachelipus rathkii | reverse complement strand
GGAAGTCATGCGAACTCTTCCCTTAAAGGAGGAGGCATTCGAACTCTCCTAAAAGGAGGAAGCATGCAAACTCTCCTAAAAGAAGGAAGCATGCGAACTCTTCTCAAAGGTGGAAGCATCCGAACTCTCTTCAAACTAAGAGGCATGCAAACTTTCCTCAAAGTAGGCGGTGTGCGACTAGAAACATGATCTTCTGGAGAACTCCCGACAGGGCGAAATCCCTACCTGGGAGTGTAAAACTCATTGGAAACCATTGCACCGAGAAACAATCTTCAATATAACTCTAAGATAAAGGGTTTTTAAAACCCAGAAAGAAGAAGATGATGATCCCAATAACAGGGTGAAGACCCTTCTTGGAGTTGATGAAGATGAAGAACATAATAAAAGTAAATGAAGGATTTGTCAGAATAAAAGGTCCTCCGAATACGTATACACTGTACCCGTGGCCTAATGCAAGAAAAGTCACATTAAACCAAAAACAACAACAACAATAATAACAACAACAACAACAACAACTACTACTACTACTACTACTACTACTACTACTACTACTACTACTACTACTACTACTGCTACTACTACTACTACTATTACTACTGTGTTTATAAAACAAACTGTTTCTTCCATAAACTATGAGATATTATTATACCTAGAATAAATCACATATCTAACGTACTCATTTTACATTCTTGTAATACGTGAAGAAATATTTAAAATATAAAAATATAAACAATAAAATTGTCATATATATATATATATATATATATATATATATATATATATATATAAATTATATATATATAATATATTATATATATATATAATATATATATATATTATATATATATATATATATATATATTATATATATATATATATATATATATAGATATATATAATATACGATATATATATATATAAAAATATATATAAATATATAAATATATAAAATATAATATATATATATATATATATATATATATATATATATATATATATATATATATATATATATTATATATATATATATATATATATATATATATATATATATAAGGTGAATGCCTTTATTCACGTAGTAGGAGATGTATTTCGCTCGTGTTTTTCTTTTTGCACCACAGGGCCAGGAACCTACTGAGGCTTTTTTGGCACGTAATTTTTGGAATACTTCAGCTACTTCATGGGTGTTTTTTAGGCTTTAATTACATTCTTTTTTTATTACATTTTATTTTATTTATTTTTTGTTTTTATTTTTTACATTTTTTTTATTTTATTTTTTTTTTTCATTTTATTCTTATTATTTATTTTTTTCGCGGATTTCCCCCCCCCCTTAAGGGTGGGGGGGCGTTTCGGAGTTCACCAACGCGTTTTCGCTTAACCGCAAGGCCCCGCCGAACCGCGCCGAACCGCGCAGCACCGCACCGCACCGCCACCGCACCGCACCAAGCCGGACCGTTTTTTTCGCTGTTTCGCATCCTCGTTTTTCTATAACTCATGAATGTATTTTAATATCCACGAATGCATCCATAGACACATACACTCACCCTTATACACACACACACCCTCATCATCCCAGTCCTTCCCTCCTACCCCGTTTCATTCACCGTATCTCTATACCCATTCCATTCACCGTGACTGCTTTATCTGTCTGTGCTCTCCAAGGAGGTATTCCCAATCCCCTATACCATAGTTTTCATTGAATCTATTTTCAAATTTGCCTTTCACTTATATATATATATATAATATATATAGTATATATATATATATATATATATATATATATAATATATATATATATATATATATATATATATTATATAATATATATATATATTATATATATTATATATATATATATATATAATAATATATATATATATATATAATATAGTATATACTACTATATATATATATATATACATATATAGATATATAAATATAAAATATAATATATAGTATATATATATATATATATATTAATATAATATATATATATATATATATATATATTATATATATATATATATAAATATATATATACTATATATATAATATATATATATATTAATAATATATACTATTATAATATATTATATATATTATAATATATATAATATATATATATATTTGCTCTTGTACTCTTCTGGAAGGTTTCACAGGTTCCTGAACCATTGGCCTATCTTTAAGGAATGGTCGCCCATGGTCATTTATATTACTACTGACTTAGTCATGTATATTACCATGCGTTGCGCGTCTACTATATAACATGTAATGCCTCATGCGCATTGCGCATAACATCTTTCTATCTTCGGGGAGCGGAATCATTCCCACCACAAGAGAGAACAAAGGAGATTGTGGAATTTAAAAACATTAGACCTATACCAAGCACTAACCGAACTGGAACTCGACCCGTAGCCTCTTAAGGAAGTGTATAGGACTTAACTAATTGGGCTCCGTCTGAATGCCCTTTAATATATAAACAAATGTTACTTATATATAAATCATTTTATGCATACAAAAATTTTGGAAATAGCTATTTCCATATTAAAAGTTTAGAAAAAAGCGCATCTCGATTTTGCATTTTATATATATTCCAATTTATATATATATATATATTATATATATCATATATATATTATATTATAATTATATATATATATATATATATATAATATTATAAAACCTATATATAATATATATATATATATATATATATATATATATATATATATATATATATATATATATATATTAATTATAATATTATATAATATATATATATATATATATATATATATATATATATTATATTATATATATATAAATATAATAAATATATATATATATATAAATATATATATATATTATATATATATATATAATATAATTAATACAACGAGAGAGACGAGAGTAAAATCCGAATTCATCCATACACAACACACATACATATAAACATACTTACACATCCAACACATACACACACCACACACACCGTTACGCTACTATATACACACAACACACACACACACCCGCTAGGCTACTTATTAACACACACACATACACCCACCCATAGGACACTTACACTCCACATCTGCACTACACACACACATGCCTAGGACACATACACCCCACCCTATATACACACACCCACCCTTACCGACCCTGCCATGGATACATACACCAACCCTAGCTCACACCTACACCCACGTCTACACACACTATGACACTTATGCACACACGCACACCCGCTAGGCTATTTATACACACACACACATACGCTAGGCTTTTTATACACACATACACCTACCCATAGGCACTTACGCTCACACCTATACCTACACACACAAGCCACATACCTAGACACATACATCCACCCTTGATACATATACCAGCCGTAAGCTCACCCTACACCTATCAAACACACACACACACACACATATATATATATTATATATATATATATATATATTATATATATATATATATATATATATATATATATATATATATATATATAATATATTTTATAAATATTATTATTATATATATTATATATACACCTTTTACTTAAAATAAAAATGAGTCATGTATCAGGGAACGGTATCCAGAGGAGCGTTTGGGGGTAAAGCTCCATCAGCGACTAATTCACAATTGATGAGTCGAGTACTGAGGCCATGTAGTTACACTCTAAAACCAGGAAAAGCTGACCAATAACATTAAAAATTAGATATCTAGAAAAGAAGTTATGCCAATATAAATAATGAAAAAAGAATGAGGAATGAGAAAGGAAGAAAAAAATTCCAGAGTGTCTGATATATAATCATTTTATTTTTCTACAACTGCTACGAAATTTTATTAAAAACATTAACATTACATACCTTAAAGCAGAAATCAGTCAATCAATAGAGGTGTTACCTAACACACTAAGGGATTTAGGTGCTTTGGTTTACTGTTTACTGGCTTTTAAACTCATGTTTTACTGCCTTTAATCATATGTTTTATCTGCTTTAACTCACATATTATTAAACATTACCATCCTTGAAAGCAGTAAATCAATAGAGGGTGTTACATAGCACCAAGGGATTAGTATGCTTTTGTGTTTACTGCTTAACTCATGTTTTACTGCTTTAAATATACTGTTTTACTGCTTTAACTCATATTTTTATTAACATTACATACTTAAAGGCTAAGTTAAATCAGTAAATCAATAGAGTTGTTCTAACACCAAGGAGGGATTAGTATGGCATTTGTTTTACTGCTTTACTGCTTTAACTAGTTTACTGCTTTAACTCATGTTTTACGGCTTTACTCGTATGTTTTACTGCTTTAACTCCTGTTTTACTGCTTTACTCATGTTTTACTGTTTTAACTCGTATGTTTTACTGCTTTACGCATTATGTTTTTACTGCTTTAAATCATATATTTATTAACATTTTGTTTTTTATTTTTTTATTGTTTTATTATTTTATTATTATTTTTAATTTATATTTTCTTATTATTTTATTATTTTTATTTTTATTATTATTTATACTTAGTGTTATTTACTTCATGCCTATTTTTATTATTTAGAACACACACATTCACTATGACACACACACACACACACACACTTACACTTATACACACATTCACTATGACACTTATACACACATTCACTATGACACTTACATTTACCCATAGACACTTACATTTACACTTACACACACACACACACACACACACTCACACACAGATTTACTTACACACGCAGATTTACCTACACTACGGTACAATTTACACACACACACACACACACACACGCACACTCACTTACACATATAACGTATAATTTATTAAAACATTTTATGTTTTAATTAAACACGTACATTTATATTACTCATTCAAATATAACTAAAATTATTTTAAAGTTTCTTAAAACTTCTATAATAAATCAATCATTATCTTTGAACAAAGAATTTATTATTAACTGTTAATACTTTTTGTTTATAAATTTTATAACTATCAGGTTTTAATACTTTTACTAAAATTTATGAAAATTTATTAAAAACATATACTTACGTACCTTAAAGCAATAAAATCAGTAAATCAGTAAGGTCAGCCCCTAACCCGCCCTCTACACCAAGCTATGCCACGTTCTGTTCTATTGACTTACTGCTTTACATCATCTTTAGCCATGTAATAAGTATAAAAATAACAAAATAAGTTCTTCTCTGCTAACATAACATGTATTTTATTAAAATCTTTCTAAGTTCTTATTTTAAAATAACAATTATTCACTTACATTTATATTATTCGCTCCGATGTTAATTAAAAATATTTCAAAGTTTTTTTGAATAATTCGGATTTTCTTTATATTATTATTATTATATCTATGTACATTGACAATCCATCACAGAAAACACAACAACCCGCATCCTTACAGATACGAAACTGACCTCTCTCTTGTAAAATGTGTTGAAAAAACTACTTAGCCTAAATTTTAGGAGTAATCCTTTTTTGTAGGGCCCGGGGCGATTTAGCCTAATTCCAGGTCAAAAATATATTTCAAAACTGACTTTTTCTGTAAAAGTGGCTGAATAAACTACGTTAGGCCAAATTTAGGCCCTAAATTTAGGATAAGCCTTTTTGTATCCCATGCTGATTTAAGCCTAATTACCAGGTCAAAAGGTAATTTCAGTATAGACCAGAATCATTGTTATTATTATTATCTTTTATAAATATATTTCAAACTGAAACATGCTGGATCGGTAAGATCCTTTAAGCAGGTAAGAAGGAAATGTTTTCCTTACTTGTGATTGGTCCGAGTAATCCTTATCTCTATATGACCTCGTATGTGATTGGTCGAGAATTATTTTAACGTCTTTTGAAAATTAACTTTGTTCTTTAAACTTGTATTTGAGCAGGTGTGCTTTATTATCTTTTAGACCCCAACTCATTTTAAAATCATAGTCATTTTAGCTGTTAAGCGGTGCACAAGTTATCTGATTTGTATTAAAAGTGTTTTATTTTTACTAAGTGTATATCATATTTATAAAAAATACTTACATTGAGGAATAATTATTAATTTCACTAGAATAGATAATAATTAATTCACTAGATTTATAGTAGATCACGTGAAGCAAAACGCAAGAGCGCCCGCAAGCGCGACCCGGTGCGGAACCGACGCATGAACCCGCCGGCGTAATATTACTACGCGGTCGCGAAAATATGGCGCGTTGTATTTCAAAGTGGTAGGGCATACATCCTAGAGGTTGATATCTTTTGGACACCGTCCCATTCAGTATGTATAATATTAGTTTGTGTACTGTATCAAGGTATATTTACGAACCTTATAACATGTGTTCAAGCGCATTAGTTTATTTAAAGTCCTGGTATATCAGTGTTTATTACAAACCAAGGGAGATATTCTCGAAGGTTGCCGAGTGCATACAACATCTGATATAGAAGAGGTATGAACTTACATACTTCGATGTAATTTTGAAGTATAATGATATGATACCAATACTGGAAATCCATAAAGAGAAATTACGGTTTGTACAATGAGGGGAAGTTTATTATGCATGTACTACTATTAGGCCAATGTACACACATTGTAATTATGTAATAATATTTTAGAATAAACAACTTTTTCATAACTTATACATAGAAAAGATTAAAACCGTAAAGACAGGCCTTGAAAAGGGAGGGTATGGACAACTTCTTATTATACATTAACATCTACGTCGTAGTATAGGTGTAACTTTAAGGATATAAAACTTGTTTTAATCCTTAAAAGTTAATAAGATCTTAAAGGGCTACCACAAAGAGGACACATGCCAGCGTCAGCATCCGGAGAATTTGTTCTATTCCTCAAGGAATTATAGCTTTAGGATAAATAAAACAAACTGTTTTTCTACAAAACAAAATGTTCTTTTCAAAACTAAATGTTTTTCAAGAAACTTTACCAGTGAAATGGTATTTTCTATAAATAAAATTAAAAATGAACAAGTAAGAAATAAAATGGACGGTTCATAATATAGGAAGCGGTATATTTGAAAATACAAAAATGATGTAATGAAAGTTTACAACGGTGTATCATAAAGAAAATATTTTCGCGACCGCGTAGTAATATTACGCCGGCGGGTTCATGCGTCGGTTCCGCACCGGGTCGCGCTTGCAGGCGCTCTTGCGTTTTTGCTTCACGTGTGATCTACTATTAAATCTAGTGAATTAGATATTATCTATCTAGTGAATTGAAATATAATTATTTCCTCATGTAAAGTACTTTATTATAAATATATATTACCATTAGTAAAAATAAAACACTTTAAATACAACAGAGAACTTGTGCACCACTTAACAGCTAAAATGACTATGATTTTAAAATGGATTGGGTCTAAAAGATAATAAAGCACACCTGCTCAAATACAAGTTTAAAGATAACAAAGTTAATTTTCAAAAGACGTTAAAATAATTCTCGACCAATCAAATACGAGGTCATATAGAGATAAGGATTACTTCGGACCAATCACAAGTAAGGAAAACATTTCCTTCTTACCTGCTTAAAAGAAAATACCGATTCAGCATGTTTTAGCTTGGAATATATTTATAAAAATAATAATAATAACAATGATCTTGGTCTATACTGGAATTACCTGTTTGACCTGGTATTTAGGCTTAAATTCAGATGGGATACAAAAAGTTATTCCTAAAATTTAGGCCTAAATTGTAGGCCTAACGGTAGTTATTGCCCACATTGTACAGAAAAAGTCAGTATTGAAGATATATTTTTTGACCTGGAATTAGGCCAAAATCGCCCCGGGCTACAAAAAAGGATGTATCCTAAATTTAGGCCTAAAGTAGTTAATTTCAACACATTTACAAGAGAGGTCAGTTTCGTATCTGTAAGGATTGCGGGTTGTTGTGTTTTCTCTTGATGGATTGTCATTACATTAGATGAATAATAATAAAATAATAAAGAAAATCCGATATTATTTAAAAAACTTTGAAATATTTTTAGTTAACATCGAGCGAATAATATAAATGTAAGTGAATAATTGTTATTTTAAAATAAGAACTTAGAAAGATTTTAATAAAATACATGTTATGTTAGCAGAGAAGAACTTATTTTGTTTATTTTTATACTTATTAATGGCTAAAGATTGATGATAAGACTGTAAGTCAGATGGAACCAAACGTGGCAATAGCTTTGGTGTAGAGGATGCTAGGGGCTGACTTACTGATTTACTGATTTATTGCTTTAAGTATACGTAAAATATATGTTTTTAATAAAATTTCATAAAATTTTAGTAAAAGTTATTTTAAAACTTGATAGTTATAAAATTTATAA
>JABUQX010066684.1:12500-20000 GCA_015478945.1 Trachelipus rathkii | reverse complement strand
ATATATATATACAATATTATATTAATATTTAAGTATTAATAATTTATATTAGATAACCTTGATCTATCTAATGATCTATCTAATCTTTTATTATAATTTATTATTTAAAACGTAAGTTATATAGCTTGAATAAAATTATAACTTCATTTTCGTATTAAAATTTTAGTTGATTTTAATAATTTCATTACTACTTAAAATACCTTATTGTCGAATTTCAAAAGTAAAAAACAATAATATAATATATATATATATAATATAATATATATATATATCTATATATATATATATATATATATTATATATATATATATTATATATATATATATATATATATTATATATATATATATATATATATATATATATATATATAATATATACATATATATATATATATATAGTATATATCTATATATATATATATATACCTATATTATATATATTATAATATATAATATATATATATAATATATAATAATATATTATATATATATATATATATATATATATATAGCAAAAGGGGGAATATGTTATATTTTGTATTAAAATATAAGAAAAAAAAATAATAATAATAATAAAAAATAAAAAAGGAAAATTAAAGAAAATTCATTACTATTCATACTATGTGAACATCAACTATGGTTACAAAAAATGACCAAAATATTAGAAAGGTAGAAAAGCAAAAATTGATTGCAACACAGAAAAAAAATTGATTGACAAATGCATGATATACAAGGTGGGGCAGATTGAAGGGCTTGGGCAATCTAGAATTAAAGCCAAAAGAGAAGCCCGAATACATAGAAAAACCGTGATTAGATTAAGAAAGATATGCAAGGCAATATTAAGGCCATTGCAGAAACTCAAGCAGGCTGTTGAAACAACAAAACTGTCAACTTGCCTTAAAGTAAACAAAGGAAAATCACAAGAAGCCACTAAAGGTACAGCATTGGACACTTTCATCTCAACAGAAAGCCAAAAGGCAAAGAAACACTTAGTAACAATCTTATCTCAGTTTCAAGACTTTATTAATTTCACAAAGGAAGAGAACCCTATTAAGGTGAATTTACAGAGAAAATTGACTTAAATTCTTTCAATCAAACAAGTAGTATTACATAAAGAAGCTATAGAAGAAACCGTGAGGAACACACAAAGAAAACTCATTGCAAGCTAAATTTCAACCAGAAGAAACAAAAGAGAGGAAGTTTTCCAGCAATAGAGCCATTCTTTCAGCAACTTATTTGATCAGGCAAGCCCACAAATTGAGTAATGATAAGCCACCACTCCTAATCTTCAGCCATTCTGACATCCAAAAACATCAGTAATTTAGAAGGTAATAGTTATTTTTATAGGTAATAATATAGTTGGTGTGAATGTGGTATAATATAAATACAGTAACATCTAATGAGTTTTTCAAACCAAAAGCTAAACAAGGGACAAAATAAATTAAAAAGTCCCAAAAAATACTGATAATTTTTATTGAACAAGTTCTATGCATTTTTATGGATAATTTTGTATAACTATTATGTTTATTTTTTAGCATTTAGTATTTGTACTTTTATATATTTATAGTTTGTTATATTTTTATATTTTTAGAACCTATTCGTATATTTCCAATATGTTAAAATAAAGAAGAAATGTCGAATGGAGTACTTTCATCACCTGATGTCATCCAATTAGTTCATTCTAATAGAGCTTGGATGAAGAACCACAAAGCTGTCACTCAGATGTGAAGAATGATCGTTCATCCGATTGGACCAATAAGTAATAAATAAGCATAGCAAAAATAAAAATAATAAAATAAATAAAAAATATATACAGGTAAACTTTCATATACGAAATATAAAAATTTATCTGTATATATAAATTGTGTTAAAAAATAACATCCTTCCTTTTTGAGTGAATGAGTTCGATAAATATTTAGTTTTTCAATAGTTTAATAGTTTTTATTGATAGTTTAAAAAAAAAAAAAAAATGAGCGATATCGATATCGATATCGATGAAACTGAAACAACTGAAGGAGGTTTTAAGGTTCCTTCAGGAAAACTAGCTGCCATAACAAAAAAAATAAATACAATTAAAGGTAAATTATGGCATTCTTTTTTAAACAACTTAGATTTAAGCTATGAAATAAAAGCCGAAGAATTAAAATTAGATGTAAAAGTAGAATCCTTAAAAAATTCTTGTACTGAATTAATTTCAGAATCTGTAGAGGCAGATAAAATACAGCAGTGGCTTACATTAAAACTAAAGCCATATTATGAGTTAAAAAGTGATATTTCAAAATATATGAGTAAATATGAGCCAAGGATTATGCCACAAGACAGTGCTAGTAATGTATCAAGTAAAGTGAGTAAAGCAAGTGTAGCTAGTTCAAAAAGTGCAATAGCCCAATCTTTGTTACTTGACATTGAAAAAAGTAAAATAAAATTACAAGAGCATGAACAATACTTGGCAAAAAAAAGGGAACTAGAAAGTTTGGATTTGTACCAACACAGAAGTCATATAAAAAATTTAGAGCAGAATCTTATAAAAATTGAACAAAAATTAGAAAGTCCAATTTTCAGTATTAGCGATACTTCTGTAAAAAATGAAAATGAAAATACAAATTTTTCAGAAACTAAAATAAAAAGTATAGGTGAAAATAATAATTTGGAATCTAAATTAGTAGAAATTTTAAAACAAAAATTAGAAGTAGTGAGTATTAATAATCCTCTTCCAACATGTGAGCCTGAAATATTTAATGGAAAGGATCCAACTAAATTTAAAGATTTTATGCTAGTTTTTAAAACTAATATAGAAGGAAAATGTGAGAATGAAATGAATAAGCTTTCTTATTTAATTAAGTATACAGAAGGTAAAGCAGAAAATATAGTAAGAAGTTGTATGCATTTAGATGAAAAAATAAGTTATAAAAAGGCAGTAGAAAAACTCGAGAAACATTATGGAAATGAACAAGTTATTGCTAATACATACCTAAAAAAGCTAGAAGACTGGAATGAAATTAAGAATGAAGATGGTGAAGCTATGGCAGATTTTTCTTTGTTTTTAGACTCTATCAATAATGCAATGGAAAATATTACTCCATTGAATGAATTGAATTCTACTGGTGCTATTTATAGAATAGTTAAAAAACTTCCCTACAAGCAGCGTGATAAGTGGAGATATAAAGTTGATAGTATGTATGAAGAAAATAAAAAGGTAAACTTTAGTACATTTACAAAGTTTGTTGAAAAAGAAGCAAGGATCATGAATACACCTCTATTTGGAGAACTTGGCATTGGTACAAAACCCAAACAAGCCAAATTACAAAGTGAAAAAGGTAAGTCACTTTATACAAAAGAAAATAATAATGACCCATAGAAATATAAATAAAATAATAATCCAATAATAATAATAATAATAGTAATAATAATAATGACAATAAAAAGAATTATGGTAATAGTAATAATAGTAGTAGTAGTAATAATAATAATAATAAATCGCAGTTTTGCAATTTTTGTAAAAAAGACAATCATAGTATAATTAAATGTAAAATTCTAGAAAAACAAAGCCAAGATGAAATAACAAAGTTCATCAAAGACAATAAATTATGCTTTAAGTGCCTCAGATCAAATCATTTTAGTAGTAATTGCAAAAGACCAGAAAAATGTGAAAAATGTAATAAGCAACATTTAACATTTCTGCATAGAGAAAAAGATAGTACCAGTTTAACAAAGAAAGAGCAAGATGGCCCAAACCCCTCACCAGCAGCACTCACTGTGAATTTAGAGGATAAAGATAAGAAAGTAGAGTCAAAAGAATCAGGAAGTAATGAAACAAAAACCTTTCAGACAAAAGTAAGTAATAAAAAGCTATTTTATCCTGCAGTGCCAGTTAAAATAAAGCTTAAAGGTAAAGATAAAGTGATTAAGACATACATGGGTCTAGATACATATTCATCAGCATGTTTTATGGATTTAAATTTAGCTGCAGAACTAGGTATGTCATATATGAAACCTCAGAAAGATATAGATATTACTACTATGTATGGACAACATAAAATAAAGACATACATTTTAAATAATCTAGAAATCTATGATATTGAGATGAGGAAATCTGAAACCATAAATAATATATACTGCAAAGAAAATTGGCCCTTTAAAATGGAAGAAAGTCCATCTATCAAAGATATAAATGGATTAGAATACTTGAATCATGTGCCCTTCAATTTCATAAAATCAAAAATTGGATTATTAATAGGAATGAATCAAAGTAAATTGTTAAAACCCATAGAAGTAGTAGAAGGTCATTATAACTATCCCTTTGCAGTTAAGTATTCATTTGGATGGGCTTTACAAGGTTCGACACCAGATGGTATACCAGCATTCATGAGTTTAAGATGTCATAAGACCCAAATACAACAAGAAGATGATAATTTGCTTGAAAAATATTGCTCAAGAGAGTTTTCTGAAAAGAATCTGAGCAAGTCTGTGAAAGTTGTAGAAGATTTGGAAGTTGGGAAGGAATAAGGTTGAAAAATAACATTACAAAGAAACAATTACAGCGTTAGATTTCAAGTGGTTTTATATATAATATAATTGAAAATCAGCATTTTCTAATAACAAAAAATCAAGCATAGCCAAGACTGTTCTCATTTACTATTAATTTTTTAACACATAAAGAATATTTTTTTTGTACAGTAACCTTTAGCAACAATCAAATTGTCAAAACTAAATTTGCAGAAAAGTTGAGCAACAATGAACTTTAAACAAGGACCCAGATTCATTTAACACACATAGGTGTAAATCCATCCACAAAGAAAAAAAATGAGAGTAGTATTCAATGCAGCTTTTACCATACAATGGTATTTTCTTTACAATTAATCAGTTTACTCACAGGTCCCTATTAGTATTTCACAATCTTACAAGGCATCCTTTCTGTTGTTGGCAAGAGGCACTGCTGCAAAGCTGGTTAAAGGGAAGATGTTTTTATCAAATACAAGTACTTAACAAAGATAAAGATTATCAGCGCATCTCAGATTTTAGATGATGATAATTTAAAAATCCAGAACAATATAGGGTTAAAGTTCATATATTTGGTAGTGTGAGCTCACCTTCAATTGCAAATTATGTTTTGAAGCAAACTACACATGTAATTGAAGCAGAAAAATTCAGTAATCTAGCCAAAGATACCATACTTAGAAATTTCTATGTTGATGATTGTTTAAAGTCTGTGAAATCAGAAAATGAGGCTGTAGCAGTTTATAAAGAAGTTAAAGAAATTTAAAAATTAGTGGTTTTAATCTGCATCAAGTAGCTAGTAATTCAAAGAAATTTTTAGAAAATATTGATAAACAAGACTTAAGTAAAGATTTTAAAGAAATAAACTTATCCTTAGATGAATTACCTTCACAAAAGGTATTAGGCTTAAGTTGGGACCCAGAAATAGATTTAATGAAAGCTAGGGTAGATATACAAAATAAAAATTTGACAAAAAGAAGCATACTCAGTTGCATTTTTTCCATATACGATCCACTGGGTTTTATTAGTCCAGTACTACTAGTAGCCAAAAAAATATTTCAAAATTTATGCGATAGAAAAGTTAACTGGGATGATGAAATTCCATTAGATATAAAAAAAAGTTACATAAAATGGCTAAATGATGTTAATAAGCTAAATGATTTTCAAGTCCCTAGGCCATATAATCCAAATTGTCTAAAGTATAAAAGTGTAGAACTACATTATTTTTCAGATGGTTCTCAAATTGCATATGCTGCAGTAGCATATATAAGGTTCATTGGAGAGAATAATGAAATATATTGTTCATTGGTGTTATCTAAAACAAGATTGATACCATTAAATAAAAATTTGATGTTAACTATACCAAGAATAGAATTGAGTGCAGCCAAATTAGCTGTCAACATACATCAAATTTTAAAAAATGAATTAGATATGAAAATAAACAAAGAGTATTTTTGGATAGATAGTGAAATTGTATTACAATATATTAAAAATGAATCAAAAAGATTCAAAAGATTTGTTCATAATAGAGTTAATTATATTAGATCACAAACAGATGTAAGCCAATGGAATTATGTACCAGGTAAACTAAATATAGCAGATATGGCAAGTAAAGGGATATCTGTTAATGAGTTTTTGAACAATAAACTATGGAGCACTGGTCCAGAATTTTTGTACAAAGACAAAGCTCAATGGCCTGAGCAAAATAAAGAAAATAAATTAGATGATGAAAATGATGAAATTATAAAAAGTAAACCAGTAATGGCCATACAACTACAAGAAAGCTCAACAGACAAGCTCATACATTCTGTCTCAGATTGGATGAAATTAAAAACAAAAGTAGCATGGATTTTAAGAGTTAAAGAAAATTTGCATAAAAAAGCCTGGAATAAAGGTGCTATGACAATCACAGAATTTAAAGATGCAGAAAAAGCTATTTACAAATATGTACAAAATAAAGAATTTCATGATATACAATACAAAATAAAAAAGAAAGAAGCCTTACCAAAGAGGCACATTTTGGCAAAATTCCTACCATTTATAGATGATAATGGAATATTAAGAGTAGGTGGGAGGAATAAAAATCTGAATGATGTATCATATGATTTTAAACATCCAATTATCTTGCCAAATAGTCATGTTACAATGTTAATAATGAGACATTACCATAGAATTAATGGACATTTAGGAAAACAAACAGTTTTAAATGCTTTAAGAGAGAAGTACTATATCATTGGAGCAAGCAGAAGTATTAAGAAGATTTTAAAAGATTGCATAATATGTAGGAAGCTCCATACAAGGCCAACTCAGCAGTTGATGGGAGATTTGCCCAAAGATAGATTAGAATGTGATATACCACCATTCACGAATATTGGTATAGATGCCTTTGGCCCTTTTCTTGTAGTAAGGGGAAGAGGGAAGGTAAGAGAAAAAAGATATGGATTAATATTCTCATGTTTAAGTAGCAGAGCAATACATTTAGAAATGCTATATTCATTAGATACTGATGCTTTCATCAATGCTCTAAGAAGATTTATCAGTCGTAGAGGCAATGTGAAATTAATCCGATCAGATAATGGATTGAACTTTGTGAAAGCTAACAAAGAATTAAAAGGACAAGTTAAAAATTGGAATAGTAAGCAAGTAAATAAATTTTTTGAGCAAAAAGAAATACAGTGGATATTTCAACCCCCTCATAGTTCTCATAAAGGAGGTCATTTTGAGAGACATATTAGAACTGTAAGAAATATATTACAAGCTTCACTCTTAGAACAGCCAATAAGGTTGACAGATGATAACTTGAACACTTTGTTCTGTGAGATAGAATTCATTATAAATAATAGACCAATAACAGAATTTTCAAATGATTTAGAAAACTTAGAAGCTTTGACACCAAATCATCTACTAACTCTTAAAGGTAATATAACTTTTCCTCCAGGATTATTTCAGGACAAAGATTGCTATTTATATAAAAGATGGAAACAAGTTCAGTATCTTGCTGA
>JABUQX010066684.1:0-2500 GCA_015478945.1 Trachelipus rathkii | reverse complement strand
TATATATATATTATTTGTAAAGTAGTATAACAGGGCAATGTAGGGGGCTCTAGCCGACGGGGAACACAGGGGGGGACGTTTTCCATACCCCGTAGGGGAGGGGCGGAGGAACCCCCGCGACACCCAAATACCAAAGAGCGGGGGTTCCGGAGACCCTCCCCGGAGGGGGGAAATAGTCCTACCCCGTAGTTCCCCGGAAGGCCGAGAGACCCCGACTCCTGCCATCGGTGCGGTATACCCTTGGGGTATTCTTTAGTTTAAAAAAAAAAAAAAATTTAATAGAAAGTCTATTTATTTTAACGAGTAACCAATAAAAGGTCTCTAAATAGGCTCTCTAATCATATTTACTATAATTATTAACAATAATTTTTTTTTATTTTATTTTTTTTACATTTTCCTATGTAAAATTTTACCAGGATTCCAAAAATGTATTCCTTTTCGCTGTAGCTATTGTAGTTTTTTTTATTTTTTTTTTTTTTTTTTTTTTTTTTTTTTTACATTTTCCGCACTAAAATGTTACCAGGATTTCAACAATGTATTCCTTTTCCCTGTATCTATTGTAGTTTTTGAGATATGTATTGTGGTTTTAAACCAAATTTCACCATATATATATATATATATATATATATATATATATATATATACTATATATATATAATAATATATATATATATATATATATATATATATATATATAATATATATCATATATATATCATATATAGGCAAATTGTAGAAACTGTACTGTGACTAGTGAGGATATAGTTTCAACCACCTCACAAGGATAGCGTAAAAACCAGAACCTCCTAAGTTTCCTGATCACAAAAAACTGGTATAATAATGAAAATTAATTTAGGGTAAGTTAGGTTAGGTTAGGTTAGGTTAGGTTACGTTAGGTTAGGTTAGGTTAAGTTAGGTACCTCGGTAGTCACAGTACAGTTTCTAACAAATTTGCCCTATATATATATATATTTCAATAGATCTAAATGTCAAAAATATGTTATAATATATATATAATATATATATAATAATATATATATATTTATATATATATATATATATCAGGTGCAGAGTGCTCTAAAACTGACATCATGTAACTAAGCAGTGGTCTCCAAAGTGGGGTACGCGTACCCGGGAGGTACCCAAAGTGATACTTGGGGGTACGTCAAAAAGTTAGGACCTCGCCATCACTTTCGCTAGTGTATTGAATCGTGTATCACGTGAGTGTGAGGTTCTCTCAATGTTTGCCGTGTCTTTTATTATATATTATATTATGTGAATATTGTTGTTATATATTACATTATATTAAACTATATTATAGTATATTATATTATATATTATATTATGTTATATTATTTGCCTATAAGGGGTACAAACTTATAATTATTTTCGTCTTAGGGGTACACGATCAAAAAAGTTTGGAGACCGCTGAAATAGAGAACGGCAGCACCTACAGTAAAACAAATAATATATTTGAAATCAGCGGAAAATTTTAAGGAGGGTTTTTTTTTTTTATTTTTGGCATTTTCGTCGGAAATATTTATCTCCAAAATAAATAAATTCAATTCTATCCTATATATAGGACGCACAGTGCATCCCGCACGCAGACGGAGAGACAGTCAAGGAGGGACACAAGTCCCCCTGTCGTCACGGCAGAAGACCCCCCACCACGCCCGACGGCAGAGACCCCCGATCAACCTCGCAATCATGGTGCGCGTCCTCACCATTACTCGCTAACTCAACTATAGTCTCAACAAGTAAAAATACCCAAACACGACACCGCATGCATAAGCCAAGCAACGGTTAAATTATTCTTTTCTTTTCGTGGACCCTTTTTTAACCATCCAACCGACATTTATTATAATTATCTGACAAATGAAGCATCATACGAAAACAAAACAAATTCCACGCTTCCTAAAACCTAAATAAAAAATATAAGAACGAACCTCACCTTCTACACGAACAAAATAATCTTCAACACCTATATTGCTGAAAGCTACACAAAAAAAGTGACACACATTTAAAGAACAAAATACAATGTCTTCATCGAACATCTCTAACATCACTGAAGAGACGACAACAAAACTACACTAAACCCCCCACACTAGAGACTATAATAATACATTAACACTACGCTAAATTAAAATTACAAAATTCGTTCTCACAATTCACCAGAACCTATATACATTTTAATATACTTTTAAATAAATCCTGACCTTGAAATTGGTCTTTTCCCAAACAAATTTTCTCATATATATTAAATATATATATATATATATATATAATAATATATATATTATATATATATATATATATATATATATATATATACTATATATATACTATATCCCATAACACTATATATATATATATATAATATATATATTATATATATATATATATATATATATACTATATTATATATAGCCTTTAGAAGAGCCACAATCCATATCTCAAAACTACCACTACAACAGCTACCGGGAAAGGGAATACATTGCTG
>JABUQX010066682.1:20000-30296 GCA_015478945.1 Trachelipus rathkii | reverse complement strand
AAGAGAGTACAGAAGAACTCTCCATGAGATAAAAGGTATTAGAAGTGTATTTAATAATAAGGGCTAACTGCAAATTGAATATCAAGAGTAAGTCAAAGATGTATTTTATTGTTCTAACCGAGGTATGACTCGTAGTAACCGTCTAGAGGTTTCCTTGTTCATTTTCTGAGAATAGAGAGGGTAAGGGAGGAGTTGATACAGGGGAGAGTACTAAGTTGCAAGTTATAATGTTTAACCTTTTAGCAACTGAGTTGAGAGAGGTTAATCACATTGGTGGAATAGTTGTGTAATCTAGTTATTCATAGAGCTACATCGATAATAAGTTACTAATTGCCTCGGCATACTTCCCAAGTGATTTATAATATATGCGTAGCGCTTCTAGAACTTGGGTGGAAATTCAATTAAAGCTTCGGTAGCATCCCTAAGTTGATTAATGTGCGAGTATGCTTAATTTGCTCTTTTAGTCGGTAAAGTGCGATAGGGTTGATGTAGAAGCGTAGGTTCCTAAATTGTAATTTTTTCTCCTAAGATGCTTCTTGCTTTTCTTAAGCCGTTATCGAAAAAGAATCGATGAGCGACAGTCTCCTCCGAACTTCAAAAAGCAGCTGCGTATTCTTTCTTGACAGTGCTGAACCTAAGTAAATTTACATACTTCCTTATTAATTGCTGCAGGGCAAGAATTTTTAACGTCGAAATGGATCATCGAAGACAATCCTCACGGGTAGCGCTTATTGGGTGAGGATGACGAGAACAGTGTACGGAGAAATGTGGCATACGAGAAGTTGGAAGAATGAGTCTTTGATTTGTTCACGGGCAGAAATAGTTGTTGTTTTATAACGTTTCTTTTAGTCTGAGACATCATGAAACGATTGATGATTAAATATCGTTTAAGAAACGTCTTCTTCCGGTTCCGGTAAGAAACCAAAGCCGAAGGCAGAATCTTTGTTCTCAATGTTACTTGTACTCTAATACCGTGACATTGTCGTTATTAATAGGTGGAGTAGAAACAAGATCATGTCCGACTTTCCACATCTTCTAAATTTAAATCTCTCTTTGCTGGTTCATCTTTAGTTAATTTGAAAACTGTATCTCTTAGTAAAGTTAAAAATTTTAAATTGAATAGATAACTAATTGGAAGGGCAAATGTTTTGCATGTAAACGTAAATGCAATATCGCTAACTAAAGAAGTTGTTAGTTGAAGATCTTACATGTACGACGAGAACTTAACATCCTAAGTTTTCTTAACTTGTTATTTAGTGTATTCGAGAGTAACACGAATTAAGACTAGGTCGTGAGGGAATCTTATATATTTGTTACTAACTAACGTTAAGATGCTTAATCTGTTTTATTACTTACTTACTTAAGTTCTTAACGGTTTAATTTTTAGTTATATGGGCTATCACTAATATGTACTTGAATTTTATTTTATTTTCTTAAAGAAAGAGGTTTTCATTTTGTCTTTTGATTGTGTCAGGTTTAGTTAAAACTGCGTGATGTCCCCTCTCATGGAGCTAAGAAGTTCCTTAAGTTTGTAGGTAAAAGAAAAAATAAACAGTAAATATTAACTAAAGGTGAAACACACTGTTATTGGACACGAGGCGTCGATAGAAACTTACGAATATCATGAGTATAGAGAGTATTCTAATCAAGGACGCACACACATGACGCGAGAATTCTAATTCTCTGATATTTTATATAGCGAAGGACAAAAGGTATTTCGTAGGTACAACATTCCCAAATGTCAAATTCATTTACATTTTGAGAGTTCTAACAGACTAATGTACTGGAGTAAAATTAAAGTATCTTACCTAAAATAAAGGTTGTATTTCCTCGGCTTCAAGACTACGTCCTTTAAATTATAAAGCTATGTAGAAAAGGATTCTCCTAAATTTACAAAAATTACAGGCAGAAATTGAGATGAGAATTAGCCGTATATGTATCCGGCCTCTACCTATTGTATAAATCGCAGTATTATAGCGGAGGTTTGTCAGAAGTCTTCGCTCTATCTTCGTATCTGACAGTGTGCCTCTGCCTTGTTGACAGCCGTTCTTCTTATCCTTGTTTGATCTTCTGTATTTAGAGTAGAATGCATCTGGACCGAGAATATTAATGTGAGTTTATATTACCATCATTCCTGAACTCTATGATTTCCTTGGTGGTGACTTCGACAACAGTGAGATTGTTGGTGGATTCACTTTCGAGGGACATTGGGAGATGTCTCTGGGGAAGGAATTCTTGGAGGGGATCGGCCGTAGGCTCCGTATATTTCACCCTTCGTGTTGCGGGCGGCTCCTGTGGACATTCTCCTATCGGGTATCATGCGGAGAGCCTCTTGCTCGGTAATGGGGAAAGGATGGTCTGGAATTCTCTCTTTGACCTGAGGGAGTAGGGTGTTCTTTGGAGAGTATTTAGGAGTGGCACAATAATTCTTGTCAACACGTGCACTCCTGCGAGCTACATCGCTATATCTCTTTCTACAATTCCGTCGTTCTGTCTCTTTTGTTCTACTACTTCATCGCTTGGTCTTCTGGTTTCCACCGGAATAGGTTCTTTGATGGGGGCTTGATAGCTTTCCCAATAGTTTCTAGTCTGTGTTGATGTGTTGGAGGAGCTGGTGGCAAACATGTTATTCGAACTCGGAGTGAACGGCTGTGGGATCGAATAGTTGTGTTCACGTTCTGTGTCGCTGTGTGGGAGAAGTTGGGAAATAATACGGGAAGACGATGGTTCGTGAGGAGAATAATCGTTCGGCTTCATCCTCTGATCGAACGATCCTATTCGCTTTGGGCCATCTTCCATTCTTTCTTCCTTCGCATCTTCCTTGAGTTTAACATCCTTTGTAACTTCATGAGTGATCCAAAACTTCATCTCGTAAAGTCGAACCGTTGTTCCTGCAAAACTCTCAGCGCAACTACTAGCATTGTCACATTGACCGGTAAAAGTCTTACCTAATTCTGCAAATTACCAAGAATTGTTTGGCCCCAAACAGGACAATATGGCCCTCAAACTTGGCCCATAATTTGAACTATGAAAGGCTTTCTTGGATGCTCGGATGAAAAACGTAGTCTCCGACTTCTGAATTCTCTCGTTTGACTTCCTTCTGATGTTGTTGCTTTCAATGTTTAGTTGTTATCTTCTCCATTTCCTTGCCAAATCTCTTAATTATAAGATCCCATTTCGTACACATCCACTCATCTAAATGAACCTCATTTTCTCTGGTTTTTTAACAAAAGGAGAAGCATTATCTCATTTTAAGGGACCCTTTTTACTAAACGTGCAAAAAAAGTGGGGGGATGAAGCCGATAGATCGATTGTAAGCGGAATTTATCGCGATTTGGGCGAAACTCAGATATTTATCCCAATCTTTGTGGTTGTCATTGACATATGCTGTCGTAGGAAAGATTGATACAGCCATTTTTCGTCACACTCCGTTTTGGGATCTTTGTAGGCATGATTCCCACTTTTTTATTCCCAGGCCTTTGCACAAGTCCTAAACACCTGGCTTGGAACTCGCTGGCATTGTCGGCCAGCAAGAAGTTGGGGAGCACGTTGCCTACTATGACTCTCTCTGCAGTGCTCGGGCAAATTCTTTACTTGTCCTATTTTACAAGGCACTAGTTCGACGTAACGCGTTAAAACGTCACGATAAACTAGTATATATTTGGTCCGGACCGGTACAAGTGGGGAGTTGTTTCCAATGACTATCGACGCTGAACGCCTGAAAAAGGTGTGTAGGAGCAACAGGCCTCTGTT
Organism: Trachelipus rathkii; assembly: GCA_015478945.1. Taxonomy (NCBI): domain Eukaryota; kingdom Metazoa; phylum Arthropoda; class Malacostraca; order Isopoda; family Trachelipodidae; genus Trachelipus; species Trachelipus rathkii. Next base: position 26,543 of record JABUQX010066682.1, on the reverse strand, counting down.
TATCTGCTACTGGCAGTTTGTGAACCTTTTATCTAGCACATGACACACAATGGCTGCAATATTCTTTCACCAATTTGCTGAGGTGGAACAAGCGCTATCTCCTTCACCTCTTTTCTGTCCTTATAGGCCCTCCAGCCGCTGCCCCAGCGAGGCATGCATGGTCCCTATCCGGTGTAGATGCAATGTCGGGGACCTGATGACATAAGGGATCGCTTTGTGTGGCGGTGTCATAAAACACTAAGAATGTGGGATAGGTTTTGGGTTTTCCTTAACCCATTTACCAATTTTTCCCTATTCTTGGACACTTTTTCGTTCTTTTATTAATTGAAGGTTCCTATTCAATGAAAATCTGTTCGAGTAAATCACTATGTTTCCAAACACAGCTTGCATACAAAAACGCTTATGCTGGGTGTGTAACCAAATAATTCCGGCGGGATATTGTTCTTACTTTTTATAAACTATAGTGGGAGAGAAACTGTTTACAAACAAATTCCATCTTGCTAGCCGTCAGTCTGTGTTTGGTCGCTGAAAGATGAAACAAAGGGGCTGATATCAGTGGGAATGTGACCTTATAAGCCGAATACCGTGTTTTCGACTGCTCACACAAAAACACTAACGGCCATTGCATTCCTTTTCTATCGTAAATCTGGCTCACTTGCCTGAGTACCGGAAGACAAGGAAAGGGGTTCTCTTCCTTGCGTCGGTAAGCGGTACAACACCCCCAATTCCGTAGTCATAACGCATCGTATTTAGACACCCAGATTCTTTGCTATAATCCGGAAATGTGAGCTGTGGTTGTACGACCAACTTATCCTTTCAAGGGTCAAATGCCTTGTTGCTTTCTGTCCATACAAAGGGACATCTTTTTACTATCATACAGTGGTGTGCACCGTACTGCGAAATGCTATTAAAAAAGCGAAATAGGCAGAAGAACGCAAAATGGACTGTGTCTCCCTTGAATTCTCGGAGGATGAAACTTTCATGTTCAACCTTTCCACAGGGATCAGGCTGCTAATTCCACGTCTTTACCTATCTAATAATCCTAATACAAGAACAGGACTGTAAGACAGTCTGCACGGAAAGTTTTATTCTAATTGTCTCATCGAAAAGCATGTAGTAACTTTTCTCAATTTTCGAAGGTTCGTTGACGTTTCTTCCTAGAACTAGACGCCGGTCAGATAGACGCGGCAACTGGTCTAAAAGTATTTAAGGCCATGGTCATTGCCCAGGCTATAGGAAATGGGGCATTTCGGTGCCAAAGGTCAGCGGTAGCAGAAAGACTCTTTTCCTCAGTCCAAATGCCATTACTTTGGGTCTCTTCTCTATTGTCTAATGCATGGTAGGCTACGAGTAATCTATCGACGTAAAAAATGTGTTTCCCGCCGAGTGACGTAAAGATTTCTTCTATCGATGGAAGAGGGTAGACGTCCGGGACTGTAGGAGTTGAGGTAGCGATAGTCAAGGCACACTCTTGCCCTGAACTTTCTTTTGTTCTTGCACTACCAAATAATGGAAAGAAGGGGGCTGTAACAACCGTGATAATGCGGCTTTCTGCATAACGGCTTGCATTCTGTGTAATCATTCGATGTCGTAAGTAATGGCGGTAACCGGTATGTTTACGGAAGATACTTTAGGAGGTCAGGAGTAGTTCAATTTAAAATCTGAAGCGGCACCGGACAGCATCATCATCAAGGCTATTTACATTCATGGAGATATCAAAAAGATTAAGCAGTCTTCTAAGTACCTGGCTTTTCAAGATGCTATTCTCAGCGTCCTTCTTTGTAATCTTTTCTTTCGATATTTTCTCTGTACAACTTGTCTTAATTTCTGTCTTGGACTAGACTTTGGAGCATGTGGCACATTTGGCGACACTACCCGCTTGTCCATCATGTCTGGGTTTCTATCAGTTGAATTGGCTGATTGTGGGTACGCTATTTCCTAGAGTTACTCCCTTTTCAAATGAATTGAGGTCCCTCAAATTTATGTAACTGAAACACAATTCGATTATCTTACGGACTGACTGTGTTACCTATATACAGTGGTCCTCTGGAAAGAGCTGGGGTCATGATACACTTCCGCTCCAAGTCAAAATCATCTTGAATCTCAGGTTTATCCTTTATCTCAGGTCTAACCTTTATGTATCCATATGAGTTGCTTGGCAGTATAGTGTCTTCAATCACCTTCAAATCGATTACAATATCTTCATCGATCATTAAATGTTCATTTTGGTTAGGGTCAGGGTTCGTTGAAGCCTGTAAATTCTTCGATTGAGTCGAACTTTCTTTTTGAGTAGAAGTGTGCTTGTGTTTTGGCTTGGCTCCTCCATGCGCAGAACTGTGAGGTGGCTAGGATCTCTTCCTTTTCTGGCTCCGTTCTCCTTGTTTCTCGATTCAGTTGGGCTTGAGCGGTACCGTACGATGCAGAACTTCTTTTATTTCCCTGAGGCGCGGAGGGCCTGCTTGGGGGTATTACTGACAAAGTTGCTTCTTCTTCCTGTGGGAAATAACCGTTCATGACGCGGTGGGGATTGACTGACAGGTTTTTCTTCCTTTGTAATGGAAGGGGACCGTGCGCAACATGTGCTGGGTCGACTGACAGGGTTGTCCGCCTTTCCTGTGGAAAAGATGGGTTCGCAACTGGTTGTTCAGTTTGGTTTAAATGTTTTAAAGTTCGATCAGAATCCCTAAAAATATTCTAGAATATTATTATTTAAATTCTTTTCCCCTGGCCACAATGGCTTGGGGATCTTCCTGGCAAAAGGGCGATCCTTATTTCTAAGCTTCATCTGTGTTTCCAGGACTAAATAATACCTATTGGGAAACGGTATGTCTATCTCTTACCTGCTTCGTGGACAGACTCTTTGAAAAACCTATCAAATGATGGGTAAAATTTAGATAAATGTTGTCCAACAGCATGACAACGGGTCTCCCTGCCACCTCGCTTACTTGGAAGCGTGGTGAGGTAATATTCTTTTGTGCATTCGGAGGTACAGCTGCACTTCTCTTTAATTTAGTGGGATTGTTATCGACCCTTGTACCACGAAGGTCCCTGTTTCGGAGCGGTAACTTGGAAGGTTTACTTTTCTCTAACTCTTTAAACGCTGGGTGTAAACGAGGGATAACGCCCCACAATCAATAAACACATCTTTAGCCTCCTTAACTGCCTATTGAGGGAGTAGAGATGTTACTTAGTATAAAATGGTGTCCAGTGTACAGGCTTTTCAATATTCTCCGAAAACATTTGTGGGCAACTTTTTTATCTTTTCCTTCATTTAATCCCACTCTTCCCACTTTCTTCCTTATTTTTTTCTTCTAGATCCATGCCTTCGCCCCCGTCCGAAAATTTCCTCTGTCTGTACTTTCTTCGGAGAGGGAGAGGAAGGGCTCTCTATCTAAAGACTTATCTTCCTCTTCTTCTTCTTCACTACACTCAGAGTCTCTTCGTTGGCCTTCGGCCACATAAACTCTAGTGCTCTTTTTCTCACCGGAGGGCTTGTATCCTTCTTTCTTCTTCGTGAAGGTCCTGGGCCCTCGCCTATCTGTACTAAATCGTTCGGGTTTCGGGGCCTTTCTGCCGTTTTCCATATCGACTTTGCTGTTGTATGGAATGAACATTTGGTTCTCTCCGGGAGAGGGTCTCCATGGTGGGGCATCCCTGCACTTGGGTTGCGAGCCCCGTCTGTGATAACCTTGACATATCCGGCAGTACGGCAATTCCCAGCGACAGAATCTCGACGAGTGACCGATTCCCTCGCATGAAAAACAAATATGATTTTCTCTCAAATCTTGTTCAGTCACTCCTCTAAATATTCCTCTGTTTTTTCGTGGAGTCTGCTCTGTTCTTGTCTCATCTGTCTTCCTCCGGAAAACATTAGTTGGTCTCATCTCTTCTCGTCTCTTATCCCCATATCTTGGTTTGTGGACAGGCTCTTTATTTTTTCTGTAAGAGTTGTTGTACTCTGGTTTCTGCCTATCTTCCCTTTCATCTCGGGCCATAAACACTTTTGTGGTGCGGAGTTCCGGTTGTCTCTTGTTATCCATTCTCAATAAAGCACCTTTCGAAATTAGATATAATTTGTCTAACAATTCAGCTAAACTTATTTCCATATCGATGGCTTGCAATATTTTGTCTTTTAATCTCTCACCATCCCTGCGTTCTGACAGGTTCTGCATGATTTTACCAATGATCATTACCTTTATATGTTTAGAATTAAACATTGCCTCCTTATCGAGGTCATACATCCTACTCTGATATTTTCTAAGCCTACTCTTTAATCCTACTATGAAATCTGTAAAAAGTTGTTCTTTCCCTCTTTTATATTCTACAAAGTCCACCCAGATCTCGAAAACATTTCTTCTATCTTCCGGTTGAAGGTAGGACTTCAACTGTGCCAAAAAATCTTCTAAGTTTTTAAACCGAGAGAAAACAGGATCATGGAGCAAATAATGCCTAGCTTCACTATCTAAATTCGATGTAATGGATGATCTGGCAAAAGTAATCTTTTGTTCTTCTGTTAGAGCGCCTAAAGCACTGAGTTTTTCCTTTAATGAAACAACATACTCCTCATACTGGATGCCAGTCCAGAGTCTGGTCTTTAAACTTTTACCATGGAGTTTCAAGGCTTCTGGCACCTCAGGCAGGGCAGGTGTAAAAAGATTTGCTTGGTAGACTGGGACTCCTGGTGTTTGAGGCATATAGGGATATCCATTCCACATTCCGATAAGAATACGACTGGTTAGGCATAGGGGTGTACCCTGGTGGAATACCGCTGTATTGAAAACCACTATGCTGAAAAGATGGAGGGGGGGCACCCTGTGGGTGGCCACTATGATATGTGTTGTTCCCTGGTGTCCCTCCTTGAGGTTGTATCTGTGGCTGAGCAGCCATGCTGTGCCCTGTTGTCCCTCCTAGGGGTTGGTGCGGTGGCTGTGTAGCCATGCTGTACCCTGTTGTCCCACCTAGGGGTCGGTGCGGTGGCTGTGCAGCCTGGTTGTACCCTGCAGGTGGGAGAGCTGGTCTCCTGACCTGATCGGGATTCAATAATGGGTCTTCTAGCCCTTGTAGAGCACCTACGGTTATTTCTTTACCTTCCCATTTATTCCCATGGGGTTTCGGTGTCTGAGGGTCTGTGGCACCCCAGTTTATTCGGCTCTTTTTCGGTACGGCGCCCTGTGCGGTGCTGGGCATCAATTGTGAATCCAGTGTGCTGTCCACTATGGCGGTTTTCAAGTAATAGGGGGGATGGTCCTCTCTCCTTGGAGGTACTACTTCTCCAATACCGTGGGGGTTTTGCCTCAGAAGAGTGTGATCAGGATTTTGGCCAATATTCGGATCTGGAACTGGTGCTGGAGGGGTCCCTTGCACATCGCTACCCCCCCCTGGACCTTCATGTCCTTGTCCTTGGGCGCTATCTCCTTCATTCACCTCGAGATTTTCATTATCTCTCTCTAACTCCTCATTTGCATTTCCATTCTCCCTTTGGTCTAGATTTAGTCCATCTGCCATCCTTACTACTTAAAATTAAACACGAAAGTGGAACGAAATATCTTTAACGCGGTCACTAAAAACATGCAACGCGGCCGTAATACACGATATTAGCACTATTAAGTTTTACCGTAACACCTTAATATATATATATATATATATATATATATATATATATATATATATATATATAAATATTTATACGCAAAATTACCTAAAAGGTAAATCACTTATTAAAAAATTTGCACAAAATGTAGGGTTTCTTGCAAGTTTGTGAAAAAATTGCCGAAGTTTTTTCCTTATCGACCGTGGTTATTTGCTACTACTTTTGACTTCTCCTCGATGAATTTACTCTATATATCATCAGGGATGAATGTTGAATCGAATTCATTCAAAAAAAAACTATCTGAAAATTCAGCTTGCCTGTATATATATATATATCTCCAAAAATAGTCTGGGGGTCCTAGGACCTTGGAGTGGACCTTCGCCTGGTCCTGCTGGTTCTAAAAATTATATATATATAAGTGTGGAGTTATGTCCCCGAGTATATATATTATATAAATAAATATATAGTAAAGATATATAATAATATATATATATATTTTTTTTTTTTTGTTAATGTTTATGTTTATAATGGTTTCCATTTAACAATTTTTATTGTAAATGCCATGTGAGTACAACTCGATATCTCTTAAAATTAAAATTCCAATAGGAATTTGCATCATCAAAAAAAAAAGGTTTTATCAAATTTGTTTTGTGGCTTCAAGAGACGCCATTTTGTATATAAATCTAGCGGAGTAGAGAGGGAAGTTAAGGATTGTGAGCGGTGATTGTGTTTGGATCACAAGGGCGCGTGTGTGTGCTATTGGCGGCGTGCGTAGTGAATGCGCGTGCGTTTGTGCCTTGCTTCAAATGCTTCGATGGAGCACTTCAGAGTGCAAATTCTTTCTCTTTCTTTTCTGTAACTTCTCTTCCTTCCTTGAATAGTATAATGTTTATATATGCTTCTCGCACACACACACAATCATATATATATATATATATATATATATATATATA
>JABUQX010066682.1:0-12500 GCA_015478945.1 Trachelipus rathkii | reverse complement strand
AGTTTTAAACTCCCTCAAGAAGCAAAGAGCAAGAAGTTCTTATTACTTAATGGTGTTTTTTGTAAGTTTTTGATTCTTATCTCCCTAAGCCTCTCATCAGAGCCCTTAATTACCTTCAAAGCCAAAACTCGTTTTAGTTGATCTACGTTCTAATCTCTCCACCACATCTATGTCTGTCTTAAATAAGGGGCAAACACTTGTGCAGAATACTCTAATACTGCCCTCACTTAGCAATTAATTATACAGCTTACTTATGAACTTCTTGCATTGTAAACAACATTGAGATTTTTTATACCTATTTACTTCTAAACACTGATCAGTTACTTTGAGATTACTGCTTATAACGACGCTCAACTCTTTTTCTTGGTCTACAGCTTCAAGAAACTCTCCATTCATATCGTAGTTAAATCTTTCATTAGAGTAACCTTAAAATTCATTTGCCACTTATCTGTCCACCCAAGAAGTTTATCAAGATCATTTTTAATATTTGTACATCCATCATTTCTTACAGAGGCAGCCACTTTGCTATCATCTGCAAACTTAGAAACTTTAGATTTAGCCTCTAGTCCAGATCATTTTCATATATGAGAAACAATAGAGGATCCAGCACTGAGCACTGTGGGACACCATTCTTCACCATTTCCAATGATGACTCATTGCCATTCAGTAATAAAAACTGCCTTCTATTCTTCAACCACTCTTTAATCCAACCATGCAAATCTCCTGCACTCTGATAAAAACGGAAGTAAAAATATCCTTTTAAACTCTTAAAGAATAATAAGAAAAAACAACTAAAATGAATCCAACAATTACTACTACTACTACTACTACTACTACTACTACTACTACTACTACTACTACTACTACTACTATTATTAAAGTTACTTACTTATGCTGCTGTTGATGTTGTTGTTATTCTCGCTGTCTCTGACACAAGAATAACAAAATTTGTCTCAAAATGTGACTTTTAAAATTGTAGTTTTATTTCGTTTAAAAAATCAAAAGAATTGCTCTATCATAGTTAACTGTTTATATAAAAAATTTAATATGTTGTTGATGGCTTACACACGAGGAGAGAAAAGTCTTTTATTTGACTTTTATTTTCGAGGTTAATGATTGCCCTTTTATCTTTTGATGAGCTTTATTTTATAACTTGTCCTGGAAAGTGTGTTGGCCACACACTCATTCGTACACAAACACACGAACACAAACACACAAGCACACACACACACACACATATATATATATATATATATATATATATATATATATATATATATATATATATATATATATATATATATAATAGTATATATATATATACAATAAAAAACATTATAAATACAAAAAATATAATATATATATATATTATATATATATTATATATATATATATATATGATTAATTTTTTTATTTTTTTGAGTTCATGTACAGAACCCACCACGGTCCACAAGGAAGCGGGCTCATAGGGTTGAATAATCAACTCCATGGGTGGTTCCTGGCTCATACCATTATATTAAATGTTGTAAAAGAAAAATTAGATGTCGAAATGAATATTGAGTCAAATCTCAAAAATAAATATAAAGGTAAATAAAAAGATATTTTTACATTATTTATAGTCTTAATATTACATAACAAAATTAAATGTGTGAAAGAATATTCAGTTCTTGGATATAAGATAAGATAAGATAGAGGTTACTATTAAAGTGGGAGGATTCAAACAAGATATGAGATAACCTTTTAGAAGGTGTTATAAACCATATAGTAGGAAAAGGACGACGACGAATGAGGTCCAGCTGAGGACAATCAATGAAGATATAGTGAACAGATTGTTGGGTATGGCGACTTCAAAATTTACAGATGGGAAGAGGATCCCGTGACATGTAGCGGCTGTGAATGATGTAAGTATGGCCAATGCAGAGGCGTGCAAGTATCACCTCGTGCAAGCGCTTTCGTCCGTGAGAGAAGAGGAAGACCACTCACCAATGTTCGGTTTTATATTTCTAAGTTTCGCTCCTCGCTGATCACTCGCCCAGCACTCCTGCCATTAAGACCGGAAGCCTTGTCGGAGAGCAGGATAATTATAATCAGCTGATGGGAGGTGACATTGTCGAATGGCACCCGGAAGGTACCTAGGACAGCTCCGGAAAGAGGAGGCAGCCTCTCTGGCCTCTCTGTCAGCGATTTCATTACCAGTTACCCCTACATGAGAGGGGATCCAACACAGTGCAATTTGCTTCTTGAGAGAGTGGAGCAGGCGAATAAATTGTTGTACAATGGATGCTATTGTATCTTTAGAATAGGGAATTTTAGTGCCTGAAGGGCACTGAGCGAATCTAAATAAATGACGTAAGTGTGGTCTTGGTTAAGAAATTAAATTCGAGAGAGAGGGCAATCATTATAGCCATTAATTCAGACGTAAAAATTGAAGAATGAGAAATCATCTATAATCTTGATCACCACAGACAGACAGCAATCATCCCTTCACCCATAATTAACCCTAAATAACTCCATCATCCCCCTAAAAAAACTAAAATACTCGGAATAGCTTTCGACACCCACTTCACCTTTACACATCACATTCAAAAACATCATAAGTACAGAAAACAAAAAATTAAATGTCCTACGAACTCTACCCCAACACAGTCTCAGCAACAAAATTACCACACGGTCAACTGCATTCAAACAATTCTCAAGAACTACAATCAACTATGGATTATCAATCTGGTATCCTCCAAAACTTCATCTACTAACAGAATTAAATTACAAAAAATAGAAAATACTGCTCTACGAACAATCCCACAGAGATTGTTTATACAAAAACCACCCCCATACCTCAACCCATCCTGCAAATCGAAGGAGCAAAATTACCTTCCCAATTCCAGGGATCACTACTATGAATCAAATGACTAGGAAAGCAACTTTTACGCCCACAATCTTTGCACTACTACCACCAAAACATGATACCACTAACTACCACAAGAACCACATAGACGTCGTATTAAGGACCCCTTCCCTCTTCCGCAGCCATCTACTTCGGCGAACTCTTTAGAACTTTAGAACGATCCCCAACCTCCCCAAGCACAACACATCTCTCTCAAAACACACTCATACACACTTTACACCACAACAATACCTCAACAACCACCCTAGAAATCGCATCATAAACTCCCAACCCACCGAAATATCTTCCTCAAAACACACTCCCACGTAAGATGCAAATCTCACTATCTGGATTAAGATCGGGCACCACCCGGGATCTTCAGGAATACAAACATAGGTTTCGACCTCAAGAAACTCCATCCCCACTCTGCCAAAGATGCTTAACTGATCCTGAAGCTGTTGAACACCTACTTCTGAGGTGCCCCACTCACTCCCTACCAATAGTTCTATCAAATCTCCTCTCTAGAGAGAAATGTGGCTCAGCACGGTGAAGTTGGCCGGGTTCTGGAAATGACATGTACACCCCAAATAAGGGGAGATCAAGGGCAAGTACTATACTATATATATATATATTATATATATATAATATATTATATATATATATATAATATATATATATATATAATATAATATACATAGGATATATATATATATAATATATATATATATATATATATAATATATATATATATACTATATATATAATATATATATTATATATATATATATATTAGGCAAAGAAATTGTTGTACAGTGGATACCACTGTGTCTTTAGAATAGGGGATTTTAGTTTACTTTAGTTGATGTTTAAATATTTTTACTTTAGTCGGGGATTTAATATATTATGATTTAAATTAGTATTTAACCTTAAATAATACATGAACAAAATGTTCGAAGTCTGATTAGAACTATCGTCTAACAAAACGAATTACATGCCCTTTAGACCACTGATCTAAAGTTGCCAGTCGTTATATCTCTCTTAATAGTTTTAGCTTAAATTCGCCGTCCTGTGAAAGAGAGAGAGAGAGAGAGAGAGAGAGAGAGAGAGAGAGAGAGAGACGCTTATCATGTTGGCTAATTTTGTTATCTCTCGTTGACCTAACAAATTTTTTTGCCTTTTTGAACTTTTTTTTCCTCTTTTCATTTTTCGCCCTTTACAATATATAATAATCGTATTAGTACTAGTAGTAGTACATAATTTTATATATATAAATATATATATATATTATATATTATATAATATATATAATATAATATATATATATATATATAATATATATATATATATATAATATATATATATATAATATATATATATATATACTATATATATTATACTATATATATATTGCCCGCGAAAAGGTATCCGATCACATTTGAAAAATTACACTTTATTAAGCTAAATTTCAAAGCACATATATATATATATATATATTATATATATATATATATATATATATATATATTATATATATATATTTATATATATATATCATATATATATATACCTATATATATATATATATATAATATATATATATATATATACTATATATATATATATATAAATACCTATATATATATATATATTATATATACACTATTATATATATATATAATTGAATTTTTGCCAATTTGGTAGACTCTTTTTCTAATTTTCTAAATTTATTAACAATAGTTCTTCCATATGAGTCATTTAGTAAAGTAATAATAGAACCTTTTCTTAGAAGGCGGAATTTTATAAGTGCTAAAATAATTAGAACGATCTTAAACATTTTAAATTTATTTAATCCGACTAGTTTCGGGTTATTACAAAACACCCATTTTCAAGGCTGAATGCATAATGATATACAGTAGTATTCCAACGGTTTGACCGTTGGCACCCCTTTTCGATATGAAGGAACTAAGATATAGAAGTCTGAAAACTGGGAAGAATCAACATCCTATGAGTATGGATAAGGTCGACAAGGGTAAATTTCAAGTGCTGGATGTCAATTAGAGGGTGGTCACACCCGAGGGTGGACGCCGATATTTGAGGTACGCTCTTTTTGCGGGGCATCTGAGAGATCAAGATGCTAAGGCCTAAACAAGCGTTCGGACGACGACCACCTTTGGAGGTCAAACAGAACCGAAGGTCTGTTGACTGACAAGCCGCGGACGAGTGCGCCGTGCGCATACACATACACATTAATTCATTCATTATTATAAGAGACGACAATATCAGATATTCCGAAGGAAATTGAGAATCTGAGTCGAAAAAACGATCCCTTGTAAGGAATCGTTTTTTTACGCACTCCGACTCTGTATTCCACCGCGGTTTCTTCTTCGCATCCGGTTCTGACTCCGACTCCGAGTTAATTAAACATTCGTATTAACAAACAGTAGTATGGTGTGATTTATATTAGGTTACGAGGACCGTAGAGCTCGTATAGATGGTTATAAGTCCGTATAGGGTGGCGGGCCCCCCTCCGTAGGGACCCCAACTGAAAAAAGAAGCACAGAGTGCAAAACAAAGAACGAGGAAGAAGAAAGAAGGATGAAAGATGAATAAAAGAAGGAAAGAGTGGAGAAGGAGTCATGACTCAGAGGGAGTAGGAGTGACACTGCCACCGGTGCTTGGCTCCCGGTGCGGATGCAGTGTATTAAATATTTGTTATAAATAATACAATATTTGGTGTCTTTATACATGTTTATAAGGATTGTAGATCTAACTAAGGGTGTTTTAGACTCCCTCATAGCAGAAGGTATGCGCATCAGGCTCCTGCGTCGATGCGGGGCGCGCCCACAGGCGCGCCAGCCAGTGCAATCCGCCGCGAAAACGGCGCTTGCGCGCGCCCGCAGGTGCGCCCGCCGGCCGGATCCGACGCGTATGTGCGCGCCAGCAGGCAGCGCCCACCGGCACGAACCGACGCGGCTAGGGGGCGCTGTGCCGCGCCGCCCCCCTCGCATCCCGCATGTACGATCCGGTGCGAGAATGCAAACGTGTTCTGTTTTCAACTTAATTTTTTTCCAAAATTTATTATTTTTTATTTTATTTTTAATATATTTTTTGTTTTTACTAATTTTTTTTTTAAGCTTTTCATGTTTATAACATAAAAACTTACATTTTCACATACCCTAAATCAGTAAATCAGTAAATCGTCCATCATCCAACCACCCTTCTGTCCATATATGAATCTATTGATCTATTTGATCTATTGATCTATTGATCTATTGATAAATGTCATAATTTTTATTAAAATTGTTAGTCATGTTTTACATACCATAAATCAGTAAATCAGAAATCAAACCACCCTAACCTACCCTCCTGTCCAATTCATAATCTATTGATTTATTGATCTATGAGTAAAGGTCAAATTTTTTTACTAAAATTGCTATCGTTTTTACCACCCTAAATCAGCTAAATCAGTATATCAGCCATCCAAACCTACCCTCCTGTCCAAATCATGACTCTATTGATCTAATCTATTGATCTATTGATCTATTGATTAAGGTCAAATTTTTTACTAAAATTGTACCGTTTTACATACCCTAAATCAGTAACAGTAAATCAAACCACCATTCCAACCACCCTCCATGACCTTTAGATCTATTGATCTATTGATCTATTGATCTATTGATCTAAAGATTCAAGTCATATTTTTCTTTAGTATAAATAAGTTCTTGGGATAAAAAACAGGGAAAAGAAAACAAGTTTTATTTTAAAGCCTTTATAACATAAGTGCAAACTACATAATCGTTAACATATAAATTTTTAACATCAAATATATTTACAAGTTTATTAAAAGAAACATTATTTAAAAACATATAAATAAATAAATACAGTTAAAACCACATAAATTAGAACTGATAGGTTGTACAGGAAAACAAAAGGTCTTAACATATTGAACATTATTATATTTTAAAAAAGTTGTTACATAATGATTACTAAACATAAAATCTAAATGCAGAGAGTCAAGGAAATATACAACATTATTTTTTATTCTTATACACGGCTATCCAATGTCCATTGTTTGAAACATCCCTAGGAGAAGTATTGAAGATAAGACCAGAATCTGTATCCAATTTCACAGAACAGAGTTCATTACAGGCGAATACACCTAAAAAACTTCTTTCGTTTCCGAAGGCGTTTAATATTTCTTCTTCATTCATCATTAATAATTCAAGATTATATTTCGTACTCTGTCAATTTCGATGATTTGAGGATGTTCCAAATACACCAGAACTGAGATTGAGGATGTCAAACTTTGTCCAAATTTGAGATTCAATCCTAATGTCCCTTTTCTTAGAATATTGAGATGATAAGCATTACAGGCTGAAAGATCAGCAGTGAGATCGTATGCATATAAATTACTGTTTTCAGCATAATTCTTGAGATCGACGCCTGTACCGTTATCACTGCAAGATACAGTATTGGCAAATAAATCGTAAAAAGGACGTGAGCATTGAGAATGTGAGTCTTCATATATCATCTCATAATCACGACCGTATGGTTGACCATTCACATGTAAACTGATACCTCTAAGTCCGAAATGGGTAAATTTAAAGGCAGATTTTCCATAGTTTCCAGAATAAGCATCGTGTTCTACAATTCCTATTATTACCTTCTGAGGTAAGTTACCATTGACGATGTTAGGTATATTAATGCTCGATAATCCCTGGGTAAAGTTAAAAATTTTAGTCTTTCAATTCTCTTGATTGGATATTTCGCTGTATCGGTCAAAAGAGATTTCTCTATTTCCATATGTTTAATGGGAGATAATTTCACTTTACGTATATAAAGATAAGCATCCAGTAATTTAAAGATAGGCTTTGGTGCCGTAGTTGTTGCTAAAAGAGCACTTTTAACATTAAGAGCAAATTCAGGTGTAGATCTAGTTAACCTGATACGAGTGTCCACTGATGGTAGAATAAGTCTTTCCTGAGAGAATATATCACCGTTTACACGTCCATAATATTCATACGTGTTATTTTTAGACTTAACAGCGTTGGCTCTATGTGTCTCTGCATCTTTTAAATTGTAATATCCACTTGATTGGAGATGAGACTCCTTTGCATCTTGAGAATAATTTAGTAAAGTTTCAATATAACTTCGATAAGGGTAACTTGCTGCTGATGCTCCTAGAGAGATGTTTCATTTAAAAATACCTCAAGTTGATTAAAACACGTATACAGGAAATTTGTCTCAGTGGATACTATGTGATCGCTTCCTGTGAGATCTGACCCATCTTCGTTTACTAACTTAGTCTTCAGATATAAAAATACATTCGAGGGGTCAAGATATTGGTCAGATGTACCAGGGATATTGAATTCGATAGGTACATCTGTTTGTGATTGCATGAACGGGATTAATACTAATAAAGTGGGATTCACTCACACTGATCTGTGTAGGGTTCACAGAGAAGAGATCCAATTCACTCTTACAACAGTCTGGGCTGGAGGGATGAAGGAAATGCATCTTGCTGGTACAATCCTCAGACGTATAATGATGAGAGATCTGTTTAAACATTCTTTATATACAAAATAGTTACAGGTTGCCACTGTTTATGTGAAATAGTTGCCATTCAGCATCATTATTAAAGGGCAAACACATCAATACACTTTTTCTTTAATGGTCCTTTCCTATTCCTCTTTATAGGTTTTTTACGATGACCTACACCTTGACCAGTCATCTTACGTCGTATTTTTCGTTTAACATCATCTAACATTTCATCAGAAGCATCGGCTAGTCGTCGTTTTACAGCTGTTCGAGGGTCGATACCGCCCATGATATCCTGGAAAGTATCTATACCTGTCCTAGCTGCTTTTTTAGCGAGGTATTTGCCTCCTGATTTAAACAAAGGGATAGCACGTCTGAACAACGAAGCAAAAAATCCACCTAAACCATACCCTCTCTGCATTCTTGAACCCCTGAAGACTCGTTCTCTTTCCATTATTATTATTATTATTTAACGGAGCTTCCTTCTAATGTGTACTTTACACACTGCTGTCCCGCTTGTGAATGGATATGGATTACCTTCTACATCTCTTATATAAATACGAATCGAACTCAGTTGGGTCTTACTCAAGGGTAAGTAGTGAACATTAGGAAAACTTATAACTCTTTTACCTTTAGGAAAATGAACTACTCTTAACAAAGATGCTTTAGTATTCCCTACGTACTGATGGTCTATAATATCTGTATAAACATAGGCCATACCAGGATCTTGAAACATCTTAGAAGGCATGCATACAAAATGTAATGAACTCTCGGTGTCATTTTTTGTGACATACTCTTCCATCGTTGGTATATAACGCGTTAGATCCTTTAGAGATGGTTTGATATTATTTCTCGATGTTTTGTTTACATATGAGTAATGACAATTACGAAACCAACCTGAAGGACTGAACATAAATAAACTTTTATCGTTCAGGTTTACTTGAGCTTGAGATTTTAAGGTGATTAACACGTTATCTTCGTTAACGGATTTATTAACAAGAAACACTAAATCTTTACATAACTGACCTGCTTCAAATTTTTTGTTTAAGTCTATGAACACATCGGTAACCGATTTATAGAAACCGCGGTTTATATAATATCTTTCAAAGAAATATTCTTTGTCGCCTCGTTTGAGGACCGCCATATTAGCGTTAATTTTTAATACATTTTTAACATTATCAACATTTCTAAATATCGAAAACGCCAAATATGATTCAGGCCTATTCTCTATATCGGCATCCAGTATCATTTCACTTAATCCTGCTTCATACATTTCTCGATCAAAAGTTATAGGGTTCAATAATTGAGTTGTATAGTCTGATATTTTATTTTCCGGATGTAGATCCATAGAAGCCGATGAGGGCAGCGTTAAATAGAAATGATCTTCACTCTCCATGTTCACAAAGTAAACTGATCAATGTTTCTTAATTTCACTAGCATTTATATAACTGTTAAACTTCACAGGGTAACCTACCCATTTGACAAGATACTGTTTATTTTTACCTTTCCCTTTAGATCCTAATATTTTTTCTATTTTATACTCATGACTCTTAGGATCAAATTGTATTTTCTGTATTTCTTGTTTATAGAATCCTCCTTTTATTTGTTCCCCGTCTAAATCCTCTAGATAGTATAATTTTAACCCATCTCTCGGGAATTCTCTGATAGTATCTACTTTAAAAACTTCTCTCGACCATCCTGCTTCATACCCTTTTCTGAAATTTTCGTCAGTCCTGGATACTCTTACATAGTCTCCTACTTTAATGCCTGTGTTATCTTTTATTTTTCCCTTTGGGTTGATAGGTACAAAGGGTTTTGTCTTTACCATCTCTATAGGGGTATTCTTAAGTGTTCTATGATGAGACCGATTATAAGAGTACGCCAAGTCCTGTAGTATATCTATATATTTAAATGTATTCATCTTCGTGAAATACCTATGCATTCTTTCTTTTATAGTTCTTTGTACTCTTTCAACTATTGCTGCTTTATTAACTGAAAATGTGTTGTAATACCCTATGTCATACTCAGTAACTAGTTCTTGAAACTCTTTACCTAAAAATTCTGTACCCTTATCTGTCCATATCATTTTGGGATATCTGTCATCCTTATTTATAATTTCTCTGACTGCTGTAGCAACAGTCTTTGATTTTTTATCTTTTAAAACCCTTAACCATAAGTATCTGGAATATACATCTATCACAAAAAGAATATAGTGATACCCCTCATTGTAAGATTTATATTTTATCATATCGGTCAAGTCTAGTTGCCATACGCTATCTAAATGTGGAGCTATAGTTTTCCGTGTCGGAAATTTTTTTCGTATAGGTTTATGAAGGGTAAACGCATCCTCACCCTCTAAATATTTTTTCAATTCTGTTTTACTAATTTGTGGGAACTTTGAGGCAAACCTTGAAAAACCCCCGTAACTGTATGGCTGTTTCACATCAAAGTAATATTTATCGACCGCTTCCTTAGCCTCCATGATTCACAATGACATTAACAATAAAAATTATATTCATTTATACTGAAAGATGATATAAAAAAAAACAAATGTATATATAAAATATTTTATTTTTAATTACAAAATAATATTAACTATTTTAAATTACAAGTCTAAAAACATAGCAAATGTATACAAATATATAACATAGGTTATATGTATAATTTTAAATTACAAATAATACAGTCATATAAAAATTATGAACTAATCCATTTTGATGCGATGTGTGGTTTTTTTCCTATTCTTCCTACACTTGAACGTAATGTACTTCTACTTAACAACTTTAATCTACCCGATGCAAAAGAAGTACCAGAGGGACTTGCATCAGGTCTAGGAGACAATGGAATATTATCCAAATCCGCTAAATAGTCTGAAGTTCTTGTTTGATCCTGTTCCATCCTGCACAGGAGTCTTCTTCCAATTCACGCGAGAGATCGGTATCAAGTCAACAATATTTCGAGCCAAGTATGTTCCCCGCTCAATAATGATTGACGAGTTCGTTTCCATGTATCTGATCTTTTAAAATATTTATATAGAGCTATACCCGTTTTCTTACTCCTCATTGGCAAGCTTTCCTTGAGTACATGTTTAAAATTGTCTTCTCTTTTCACCATAGGCTTAGTATCTGCTACTAGAGCTGAATCTTCTTTAGGTGAATTTAATAAAACTTTTAGATCTACTAATTTTTGTATAGCATTCAGGATTGTATTCATGAATGTTAACATCAGAGTTTAATATTTGATGCAGTTCCTTCTCGTAATTATTTATCTGCACAACTTGAGGATCATATAAACTCATGGGCTGCTGTTGAATCAACGGTTGACAAGGGTTATAGCTGTCCTGATGTAGTGTTGATCTTTTACTTTTGGAATAATGTTTGTTGTTGTTCTTCTTTGTGTTGATGTTGTTGTTGCTTGTTGTTGTTGTTGTAGTTGTTGTTGCAGTTGTTGTTGTTGTTGTTGTTGTTGTTGTTGTTGTTGTTGTTGTTGTTGTAGAGGCATGGGTCCTGTGTTATATTTCAGCTTCTCATAATCGCTGTAGGGTAAAACCGCTACCTTCTTCATCATTGAGCAAGCCACTTGGTTATCAAAGGAGCTATAACGGAAAAGAGTAAAGGTAGGAACACACCTCCCCCTTTCTGTATTAGCTTCTTTTTATTTTTAAGTTTTCTTACGTTACCCGCAAGTTTTTTAATGATGTTTCTATGACGACGTAACTTTACCTTCTGAGGTCTGTTTAAAGGAACATTTCCTTTTATAAGATTTAGGCATACTTCAGCTATACATTGTATAAATTTTTCATCTTCACAGATCAGTTTACGTTTTTCAGAAGGTTCAGGGTTTTAAATTTCTCATTAAGAGGTAAATACTCTGCCTACTAAATCACTCAATTATTCAGGTATGTATAGTGTCTCATCTCGTAGGCAAAGATATATTGTACGCACGTAACACTCTAATGGCGTGTTCTTTAGGATGAAGCTCACAATGTAATAACCATGAGTTATAGATGTAACTTCTTTACATACTTTTAGGAACTCTTTACGTTGAGTAGGAAACATTTGGGTAGCCACAACATTTA